>JBAJFG010000226.1:600000-792635 GCA_037903475.1 Ancylostoma caninum | reverse complement strand
ACTCAGAGAATAGAAAAAAAAACGAGATAGTGAAACTAAAACATAAGAAGTTGAGAAGGAAGTAATGCTTCAGATTTTTTGTAATAAATTTACAAATAGTGGCAGACATGTATAGTAAAGTCGTTTTGACAGCGCATTTTCCGGCCCTTCTCGCAATGCAGCACGCAGCGCGGTGGGTCAGGCAGTTGACTCACGATAGATCCGGCTTCTTTGACAGGCTTTATCGTCTGTTCCCTTCTTCAGTTGTTTAAAGAGTTAAGAAAGAATAATATAAGAGAAAGCAAGCGATGAAATTCTTCAAAGATCCCTGTTCGACCATGGGTCAACTGTTTCACCGACCGCGCTGCGTGCTGCAATAGTAGGAGGGCCGCTGTCGCAGACAATGCACTGCGAAAACGCTTCCACTATAGGAGGATAGCGTTTTGCTTACACCCACGTTATAGTGTTATTAAATGTAGTTGAGAAATTACGATGAAGCTTAGAAAATTATTATCCAATCACCGTTAGGCTCTCGCGTTGTGGATAAAATTCTTTTATAACTTCATTAATTCGTTCAGATACCCGCCTGTCAGCACGGTGCGAGAATGAGAGGTGGCGAAGCGGTACGACGGCCGTTGCCGCAGCGATAGATCCGAAACAAATTGCTATTGCTTGGATAGGAGATTCGGCAGCTTATATACTCTCTGAACCTGAAAAATTCCAGAAGATTACCAGAGCTCATGTCCCCACGAATGAGGTATGTTTTATCAGTGGTTTTCTTCAACGAAAACTATCGCAGACGCCACTGCGCAAAGTTAAGTACCAGTCCGTGCATTATGTTAATCATAATTATAAAATTACCCATTTTACCTGTTTCGCTTCTTTGTCCCCTGGACAGGCGCGTACGAGAGGGGCGAGAGGACAAGCCACCCCCAGAGGCTCTTCGGTAGGGTGAGGACTAGCTTCAATGAAATGGGTACATGAAAGAACATGAGATTATATACGGTCCGATTCTGGGTGGACGGGAATAGGTCACCATGGTAGACCAAAAGGGGAAGAGGCATTTCATCGTCAGAGAAGGTTGGATAAGTTGTGCCTAATGAAATTTCTGATTTTTCGGTATTTTTGCAATCCTGAGTACTTATATATGATGAAATTATTGCTTGAAATACTTTTTATGACCGATTTTGCAATTAGAGATTTAGGGTATTCCAATTCAATGAGATTGTCGATTAATTGTTTATTCGAAAGCACAAAATCACAGTTATTAGAACAATTGTGGGCTATGCGTAGCACATCAGAATAAATGAGATTTTTGCCTTCCACATATGTGTGAAGTGCAATGACTAGGTCTGATAATTTTAAAGTTGAAATAATCCGTTTTATTGTATTGTTTTGTAATAATATTAATATTATTAGTTGTCTTTACATTCAAGTCTAAGGAATTACTTTCATAGTTACTAAAGTGGGTAGTTTCAAGCTTCAGGATGTTATTATAAGTTTTATTAAGTAGGTTATTAAGATAATTTTCGGTGTTATTGTAGATAATTGATATGTCGTCCATATATCTGAAGTAGTAGAAGAGGTTATTAGTTTTAGGAACTTGTATGGAGGCTGTGTATTCAAGGTAGGAAAGAGTAAGATCAGCTAGAACTGGACTGGCATTACCGCGCTGGGGAACCCCATTATCTGTTTGAGTAATTGTTTTCCAGTCATACTGTAGCTGTAATTAAGTATATATTTCTGTATATACACAATATCCTCTATTCTATAAGTTCTATAATTATGATTGGTCTTGGGTTGATCTGAATAGAAAACTTTGTAATTAGTTAACGTAATTAATTACAAGTTATATATCGTTTGTTAGCGTTTTTGAAACCTATTTTCATAATAGCAGCTATGTTTCTAATAATAATATTATGTGGAATATCACTTCACATACTGGTAAAATCGGCGGTGAACGATTTTATGTTATTGCCTTGAATTTCTTCAAGTTTCTATGATGTATTTATATTATTGATGCACCAATATGTACTTATACAATTTTTATAGTTGCAGACCTGTCTGGCATAATTTATGAAGTGATTCCGAATAAAATTGCGAATGTTCATTACTTCAAGTTAGTCATGGTTATATTAAGCTGTCAAATTTAGGAAGAAGCAAGACGAGTTGAACAAGATGGAGGACAACTACTGTACATCCAAGGAGAACTTCGTGTCAATGGTGTCTTAAATTTAACAAGAGCGCTCGGTGAGTTTTCTGGTCGATGTAATGATCTTCTGCGATTGTCTCACTAATAGCACCGCTCATTTTTGGACACATTTGTCTTTGTAGGCGATATTGGCGGAAGGCCTATGATCAGTCCGAAAGCTGACACGACATTGATCGACCGGGACACTTCACAATATCTCGTATTGCTGGCGTGTGATGGAGTGTCGGAGTTGTTTAGAGATTCTGAGGTGTTGGATATGATAAAATCATTCGTGGCTAAACATAGCTACAAACGTGAGTTGGCTTTGCGATTTCACTAAAGAAGTATAGTTTTGCTTGGAAAATATTTGGGCAGGACTGAGTTTTAAAAGATATCATTACAAGAAAGAGTATGACATTGTTTTCTATCACTCGTAGGTTTTTCTTGCTTCAGCATAGCCTAGCATAACTCTTCCGATCACTGTGTGTGTTTGAAAAATTCTTCCTGGCAGAAAGGAATTTAAGTGCTGAGTTTACAACGGGAATGATTGCAACTGTTTTTCATTCGCATCTCCTTTATTCTCGTTCTCCTCTCTTGACACGACAAATGAATTTTGTTAACCTCAATGCATCAGTGAACAGGGCCGGGTATGGCTTGACTAGTTTTTTTAATCGAAAAGCAATTTTCGAGCATCATTCTTGACTTTCGTTTCGACAGTGACTCACTTGTTTAGGACGGGTTGAATAATCATGGTGTCTTTTGCATGCTATTGAACTCTGCTTTGACTTTTTTTTCTTTTCCACTCAATAGAAGCATCGTGTTGCAATGGAAGCTATTATATTTCGAGGTGTCAGAGTCAATCGGGTTGCGAACTATGTAATGTACGTGTGGTTCCACAGGTTTCTGTTTCTACACTCTTTTATTCTTCCAACCAGTCATTGCTCCAAAATTTTATGACTCAGTCGGCGCATCCCACGAACGAGATTTCTTAACTCCAACCACTTCATCCTTTTTATAAGAGGGCGAACACCGAATTAATTCACATCTTTAATGAAACACAAATAATAGCGCAGCATCTACCAGACAGCAAGCGAAGTCCTTCCTCTGAAATGCTGTGGGAGCGGTGCAAAATGACTTCAGATGCTTTCAGAGAAGGATAAACAGCCTGCCGATGTCGGCTGCTGGTTGAGCTCATCACTTACCGTTATTGAAAAGTACAGTTAATGTATTATTATAAGCTGTCATTTCACTTTCATTCAAAGCAAAAATTACCTTTCGTGCATACCCGGGCGGCATCTATTGTCCTTTGATACCAATTTTCTCATAGATCCTCACGCCGGAGTGAAGGTTTCGGATTTGAAAGGGAATGTTTTCGCAACGTTCTGCTTGTTTGACATGTTGTTATGATCTATTCCAAATTTGTGGTTGTGCCTATGTATTTCTGTGCTGCTGATATTTCTCGAGTTTCGCTGAAGGGACAAGTCAATAATAGATCATAAAGGATTCTATATTTAATTAATTTTAGAGAAAATTTCAACGGTATTTTGATATAAAGTGTTTCAAATGCAACACTATTTGAATACTCGTACATATTACCTGTTTTTCTGTTCACCCTGGCAATTCATGCGCACTTCTTTTCTCCGTTCTCCAGTTATCTTTCCCAGTGAAACAGGTTGTGTTTCTTTGAAAGTCGCAACGTTTCTACGAGGCATAATAGTGTGCTAACTAGATTGTAAACACTTCTGCTACAGCAAGCGATAAGCATCTTGTCAATAGGGAACTTGTTCTCTGTATAATCAGCGATGTTTTGTATCGTCTTTGTGGCCGTGATGAATGAGTGAGTGAGGGAGAGGTGGCCAGCGGAATGAGGTACTGCACTTAACTTTTGAGTCCGCTGTAGGACCACTATAACTTCTGTGACGTTCAGAAAGCTGGTTTCAATGTGTAGTCGCTAACCATCCATTAGATTGATGCATTACCAATGCTATTTCTACCTTTGCATGACGCATTTTATTCAGTAGAAATCTTCCGGGTTTCTATCGTCACAGCTTATAGCTAGTAATTTTTTTCTGACTACCAGTGATGCTTATCCTTTTCAGGGTACTACGACCTGTCAGACCATATCTGCCGTGCAGCTTTAGCTGGTGGTAGCATTGACAACGTTACATGTGTAGCAGTATTCCTTAGACCACCGAAAGACCTTTGGGAGCTTTTCGGTGAAAATACGGACATCTAGCTGACCGCGGCAGGACTTCACTACTTCCCTCTGAACTACATCCTTTAACATGTGTAGAGCTCATGGTTTTACAATATGGCAGGTCTGGTATGTTTTTCGTCTATTCGTTATCGCTAGATTTGTGCTAGTTTGTAAATTTTGTTGCTGAGATCATCTTACTTCTCGCCTTTCTTGCTCAGTTATTTAGTTTACATCCGCGTGCATAGTTTTCTACTTATTTGGAAATGTTTTACGCGTTTGAATACATTGACTTGCATTTCGATTGAACTCACACGATTCAAAAACAAATCGTTTAAGGCCTTCTGTGGTGAATTGTTCGTAGTATTGCGAATGAATTCACCTTTCCCCTTGTTGACGTCTATATATTTGATTTTTTTTTTCGAGCGAGCCTAACTTGTACTATCGTTCCATGTTCAATGATGACCACATGCCAATGGCGGCGTTGTTTTCTCTCATTTCGAGTTCTGTACCTGTTCTACTTCTCAAGTGTGCTTAATGTGCTATAAGTGGCGTTTTCCTCTTTTTATTCGTAATATTGTATATACCGCTATGTTGTTTCATGACTCGTTTGAGATTTTATGAAAATATTTAAAATAATCTATAAAGAGCCTCTTCTGGTCCTCTTCTCAGCCTTGATGTTGCGTTGTGAGGTCTTTTTTATGGTAGATGTTTGGTTTCTATATAGCGTGCATAAGAATAGTGAGGAGTATGATGGGATGATCACAGGGGCAGGGAAAAAAATGTATGGTCCCTGTAAAACCGAGGGGAAAAACGTATGGTCCCTGTAGGATGATCCGTGTCGACCACCTCAACGCGTACTCTCACTCGGTATCGTTATTCCAAGTCTGCGTGTACCCGCGTTGTCCCTAGTTATCTTCAGGATGTCGATCACCGATAATGAATGAATGAAATGCTTCTCACATTCACACGAATGTTGAATCCAACAAACATTACCAAAGATGGCAGTCTCGCTGTAATGGCGTGACTGCAGTGCTTACCATGTCTTGTTCAATGGAAAACCGGTCACGCTACGTATGTAGTCAGCTGCCAAAGTAGGGTAATGCACCAATATTTGCAGACGAATATGTGGGAACCACATTTAAGAAGGGAGATGAGGGACTGAGCAGCCGGTGCTTGTGATCTGTAGTTTTTATTCTGCAGGTATTCAATATTTATAATTAGACGGTGTGGGGAAGTAGCGACATTTCCCAGATGACATGTCTGGGCTCACCATCATCGGAAATCTAGGATTACAATTAAACAATTGAGACGAAAATTTTCTAGAGTGCTGCATTTAGGTGAAATTTCAAAATTCTAGTGGAGTGATCCCGACACGTGTGCCTCACCACCAGCTTGAACAGGTTAGAACAAGAAGCGAGTGGATTGGATGGGAATAAGAACTATGATACCAATGAAATGTGTGGATGCGCAGACAATCAGAGTGGTAGGGGGCATGTTTTGTGGCGCAAACGCAGGCCTCAAACACAGGAGTTTTATCTCGTACGAACGGTTGAATCCGAGATTAGTATTTATGTCAAAAATAGCTCGCTCAGTTGTCACTAAGTTTTAGTTTTCATTGCAAAATTGACCACTAAATAATGAATGAATGAGAATGACTGGTGTTCTATAATGCTCATTTGGCACTGTTTATTCCTTCCGATGCAACATTTCCTGGCTCCCTGGCTGGGTGGAAGTCGAAAATTTTGCTTTTAAAATGATGCTAAAATTTGGACGAGATGTTCTTTTGGCACATAGTGCAACGGATTCTTTGCAATGGTCTTTTAGTGGCCATATATGGACTGTTTCAAACGTCTCGATAACTGAATATTTCTGTAGATCGCCTGCCTTTTCTGCCACCCTCTATAATTTTTCCACAAATTTCCACGTTCCTTTTCTCTCTTTCGTTTCTACAGTTACCGCCGGCGATGAAACGCTCTTCGGAAGAAGATAAACGCTTATTGATTGAGAGCAAAGGAGTTGGTTGTTTGTTTGAGCGGACTTTTATAAATTCTCAGTTTAGTGAAAACTTGCTACACTTATTACTTTCACCGGCATGAAGAACTAGTAGAGCTGCGGTTGAGAGAACCGGCATCAAATGAGACTTGAGAAGGTGGAGTGCTCTCCTACAAGCGCACTAGATTCTTAGCTTTCAGACTTTTTGGTGGTTTGATAAGCCTTGGCATTTCATCGGTTTTCCCACAGATCAGTAAATAGCTCAATCTGATTCAAAGAAGAGTGTGTGAAATAAAAAACAGCAGAAGAGAGTCAGGGTGTTTTATTATCTTTTTCCCGGGAAAATCAGAATTGTATTTTCCCCCTCTGAACGCTTGGAAATTCTCCCACGGTCAAAGTCGCAGATATCACAGGTATGAGGGAGAGTAGAACATAAAACTCCTCAGATTCTACGCAGATATCCGTCATCTGCGCTTGGGGTCTGAGCGGCGCAATATCGCCTACACCCGCACATAGGGCGACCGAGGCCCCTATACGTTCTTCTCTGAAATGAGGTTTAGAGCTTAACGATCGTTCGGAAAATTGCAAATGATGGCCTTCCTATCGCTATACTTTTTTGCCTGGGCTCGAGATACTGATATCTTTCAATCACCCACATGGATTTCAATTTTCTGGAATGGATGGGTGCAGAGCCGAATATTGCGTTAAGGCGCAATTGACGTCGATGATCTCAATAGTTTCTTCATGCCGCAGTTTTTTCTTCTATTTCTTTTCATTGCCATACGATGAACTGAATACAGGAGAAATGGAATCAAATAACCAAGCTCTTGTCTTATCTTCTGCTGCTTGCTCCACCGCCTATTCCTAACGTCGTCAAAACTCTCCGGGACTATATATCTCGTAATTGTTTCATCCGCAGCTTTCCCGCCATTGGGAAATGTTGAGCAGAAATCTACGCGATCTATATAGATCGTCACCTCTCTTCTCACAGGCAAGCATGAAAGTTTTATAAAAAAATTGGAGAAGTCGACGAAATTGAAGTTGTAATTTTCTTGTACACTTTCAAAGCATTCTGCTTGATAAGCAGCAGAAGCGGAGCACTCGTAGAGTCCAACACACTCTATCCTGCTTCCGATTGGCCTTTCTTGTTTGCTAAGACTGAGATATGTGAAAATTTCTGTTGTCTGAAATTGTGGGTGTGCTAAATCTGTGGCCGCCCGTATACGTATCCAGTTTAGCTTGATTACTATTTAGTTGAAAATGACTGTTACGTATGTGTCTGAGAGTGCAATTGCTTTGTGAAGGTTGCTGAGTGGCGTAGCGTACGTATAATCGGAAACTGTCACGCAATGAGTAGTGATAACGCACTTTTTGTTGTTATTGATGCTCTCGTACGCGTTTGCCCCAATATTTTATGCTGTCACTACTCATATCCGTGTACTGCAAGGCAGTGGAATCAAATAGCAAAAAGCCAAGAAATGTGCACTTCAAATGGCTAGAAGTTTTAAGAAAAAGTTGAAAAAAGCTAGATTCACATTCATCTCTTAAGAACTAATGTTGGGAAATTGAATGGGGAAGGTTTTTGAAGCAATACTACAAGATTTTTTTTCAAAAACTCGGCCACCCATTCTCGTGTGCGAGAGGAGCCCCTCTCCCCTGCTCTGCCTCCACCACTGAATATAGACATAGATAAACGTACACAAAATATAGTTATGAATATATATGGAAACCCAGTGAATCGACACTCACACGCAAGCACCTCACCACCTCTTTGGGCAGGTCAAAGAAGGAAACATGAAGGTTGTTGAGGAACAAATCCCACGCAGTCCTACTCGTACAATTATTATTATTATTATTACGTTGATATTACAAATACGTGTAATACGTGTAATGATACAGGTGTCACTGAATGAAATTGTGGAAAAGTACAGGATTTCTGATAGACATTGGCTATAACATGGAGATGACATTTTAAGAAAGCAGGAGAGATCGTAGACCTTGCTAGGATACGACTATTACTGATGATCTTTCTTTGGATTCTTTGGCTGGGTGGAATTGTTGGACAAATTCCAGAAATTGCAAAATGCTCGTAGTTTTAGAGGAAATCGAGAAGTTTTTTGGGTAGTTGTCTTTAATGAGATGGTCTCATTTCAGAATCGTTTTTGAAAATTGTTTTCAGGACGAAGTTCCTGAATAATTCACTCCCGTAAGCGCAACTTCTGAAGAAATCCGTACTCTTTAAGAATTGTGGGATCCCAGGAGTTCCCGAGTTTTGTGAGATGCAAGGAGTTTCCGATCTCAGTGGTACGCAGTGGTACCCGTGATGCCATGCGAAACTGCCGAAAAACACATATTCGGGCCACATAGTTTTGGAACCATGTAGGAGGATCCAGGGCGGGACCACGGAGTTCGGGCTCCTTTCAGTCTCTAGTTGGTTACACGTGAAGGGCACCTTTTAGGCGTTCATCCGTTGGGTAGTGAACGATGAGCAACTCTCACAAGGAGCAGGAATTTCCTTAGAAGGTGCGCTTCTGGGAGTGCATTAATCAGAAACTTCGTAAGCTGTCTTGGCCACCTCTCTCCCTCTCCCCCATGGCTCCGAGAGTTGCGGCTCTTAAACAGGGTTTTTCGGTAGATTTGCACGAAATAATGCACTATCACAGTGATCAACAACTCGCTGAGATTCTTCTTATGTGGAAATCTTGCAGATCTAATAACGAAATGGGCTTTTTAATATGCTCTGGCGTTGCACTGTGACGCTAACATCCGGATTATTTTGCTCAACAACCTACGGTGGGATTATTGTATTTTTCCACGGGTCCCTGGGGTCTATTCGGAATTCTAATGCATATGAGTTCTTCACGGTTAGGATTCACGAAACGTTAACCGAGCAAGCTAACGACAGCTAAGGGGACTTGGTGTCCAAAAGAGTATGTAGAGTAAGGATGCACAGTTTGTTAGTTTGCGAGCCTGTTTTTTCCCGGTTATGAGCTCATGGATCCCAGCTCAGGTGAAAATGGCTTCGCTTTGACCGAGCGAGTTTACTCAATCAGTGATAAAAAAGTAACGGTAAAGACAGCAAGATGAATCACAGTTTGCCAGAAACACTCACGCACACTGGATGAACACGAAGCTAGTACCCTTCACGGGAACATTCATGAATCTCATTACAGGACCTTAAAACGAATACCTTCCGTTCTCTACGTTTTGTTGGCAGCAATCATGGAATTTTTCAGATTGTATGCAAATATTATTTTTTTATCAAATTCCCCAAGTACATTTTTATTCCTTCCGAACTGAATATGAGCGAGAAGCCATTAGCAACGCCTATCGTGCATCGTATCACAGCGTGATTCACCGCTGTGGCGTACAGCCACGTCCAGAGACGGCCACCGGCTGAGTCAGTCCCGAGTTCTTCGTTGTGAGCATGGGCAGCCTTCTGGCACCTCTCCTCGTGCTCACTACCCTGTTCCCGATCCGGCTGTTCGTCGATGGCCAGCAGAGCCAGCAGGACTTCCTCAGGCAGGTGAGTTACTGCATGAAACCTATCGTGACACACATGCACTCCTATCTGCTTCAGATCCAGCAACCTGCTGTGTTTCAAGACTTTGGAGGGCAAAATCCTGCTAAATACACGGAATATGAAGGTAATATCGAGTTTCTCGTTAGTTTATAGGTTTATTTCGTGCTTTTTGCGTGGTTGCTCTGTGTTTGTTCAAATGTGAGTCAATAAGCGTTTCCGATAGTCGGATCGTTTGTAGTTTGAGCCTCTCGAACATCAGCGATGCTGAGCAAAAGCCATTTCATCCGACTGCAGCGAGAATGAAGAAGGGACATAATTCTCTATACCTCCAATTTCGCATTTAGCTCGTTAAGGTCTTAATGTTCTGGCTTCAGATTTGTTCTCCCTCATGGTGTAACAAAGTCACTTATTTGAGTTTGGGGTTGCACATGTTATAGGAGCAAAAAATTGTAATAGTGATTTGAGGTGATTTTGAACTGGTAATTTTGATATAGTTTGAAGAAGAGGATAGCAGAAATCGAAAACGTGGCGGACCACAGTTTTCTACCTTCAAACACTTCTGCAGTTCTTGTCAATTATTTCTGCATTACAGAATCCTCCCCCTCCACCTGGTCTGCCGCGCCGCACAATCTATGCGGCGCGGGCGTTGCCGTTATTGATGTCTTGACCATGTTTCCACCGCTTTTCGCTGTGTCTTTGTTTTCATTCCTAAATGCTATGTCATCGTGGCATCAAACATGAGCAAAGCATCAACAGCGTCAGCGTGCGGCTGGTCTGCCGCGCTGCGTGGGTGGTGCAGCGCGGCAGATCAGACGGGTGTATTCTATAATATAATGCAAAAATGACTGATCGGCACTGTTTTTACACTTTTGAGCTTGACTATAATTTTGCCTACCGATCCGACTTTTCCTGATCGTCATTTACGTGCATTATCCTGCAGAGAATTTTAATATGAATTTTTCTGTACTCTTTTGTTTTTTCAACTCCAAAATCCAGAGAGCGCATAGGATCATGTTAACAATGCAGTAGAAAATATGTGTTGCAGGAAACTTGGTGAGGTATGGGGAGGCATTCGGTGATCGCTACATCACGGACAACCAACGTCAGAATGGACTGAACGTCCGTTTACACAATTTCTTTCCGTTCTATGGTGGTCGCTACAATTATACTCTGGTAGGTTATTCTCTCGTAATTTTTACGTTGCTTTTATTTTTCTGTGAATGTTTTCCACTTTTCGTTTTTTGAAGTTTATCACCCAATTTTCTTCGTATTACTTACAACTTTTTCCAAGAACAGTCATGCGTTTCGCCCCTACCGTCTTCCACACCGTCAGCTTCAATATCGAGTTTCTCCACGTTTTCACTATCGATTTATCTGAATCTTTTCTCGTGCTCTCGCTTTTTTTTATCATGTGCTCGATCCTTCCCGTGTTTGCTTTATTACGCATCAGATAACAGGAAAACCGCCTGAGTAATCGGACTGTGTGGGCGGAGCGCGTGGAGGGGTGTCACTGAAAATTTCTCAATGGGGCCTGGAAATTTATAAAATTCTGAATTTACAACTTTCTTAGCGCCTAAATGATATGCCTTTACTTGCATGCACTCAGGAAAAACAAGAATATTGTCGATGAGAGGTTTTTCTTGTTACCCTTTTCGTTTTATGAATGTTTACCTAGAATCCGTGTTTTTTTTCATAAGAATTGTTTTGGAAAACTAAGGAAAAAGCAACAAGGCTGGTGAATTCCCGTGCCAAAAGTATCCTTTTTGACCAAATAACCTTTGAGCAAATAACCTTTTTTATCCTCTTCTATCCTTTACCTTCTCAGTGTTCATCTTCTTGTTTCATGTCCTCTTTTATCTTGATTATTTGTTGCCTTTTCTTCAAGCTTTCACCTTTAATATTCGTATTCACTTATTTACTGAGGTATAGCTAGTGAAACATATAACGAAAGAGTTGAATCGCCAGAACTTCCCAATTTTCACCACAAAATTTAAAGTCCATAAACTCCTCTGAATCCCAGGTGCTTTTGGTCGATTTCACTAATTCTGTTCCGTAGTGCAATTATGGAGTAGAATCAGCAATGCACGCAAACGTTCCCATTTTTCAAAATGAAACCATCAATATCATTCAAGTCATGGCTGATAAATAATAGGGGATTAAGCAAATCGATTAGTATCCATTCAGATTTTTGAAGACTCGGGATATTCCAAAAAAAAAAATCAGGCCCAAAATTCCAATTACTTATCTTGAGAGAGCAGTGGCTTTCTGTGAACCTCCCTCTCACGAAGGTATTGGTTGGGAAGTTCCTCAGCTTGCGACAAAAATGGAAAAACGAAATAGATGGATTTTTCTCAGTGCTTGTGCTTAATGTTTTGAACCGAAGCAACCTTTTTTAAAGCAAGTTTGTTTCTCTCCAAATCCTGGCCCTCGTTCAGACGGAGATTCTCCTAATTTTCCTCCTTTTCCTCCCTCTCATCCCCCTTCCGGCTGGCCTACGACCACCACTGTGGCTTTCCGCCTAAAACTTTCCCTTATGCCTCATTGAAAACTGGGTAATATGGATTTCATGACCTTTTCTGGGAAGCTGTCTATTTTTGAGACCTAATTTCCTTTCTGATATTGCAATTCTTCCTTCTGAAACCTCATAGTATTTTATTATGGGCGCAGTGTTGACACTTTCTGATATTGTGTTCTCTCATATCATTTCTTAACATTTCCTTTGGATCTGATTTTTTGTCATTACGGTATTTTTACATAGATCTCTGGCTGTGTTACTTTGCACTTCTGCAAAGCTTACAATTTTTCTTTTTTTCTTGTCTTCCTTTTCACTCCACTCTGTTTACTCTCTACCAGGCTTAGCATGGATTAATAGGACACTCTTTGTTGACTCTAAGATAAGTCAAACAATTTGCATTCCTACAAATTTGGTTGGCTTTTTAGAAGGGAGTTTTCCGGAGAAAGTACGTCTCTTATCAGTGTTTGCTTTCGAATATGGCGCGCTTTCCCCTGAGATTAGGACGAACACATGATGCAAAGGTGTTTGACTTTTCCACATTGCTTTCGCTATCATAAGTGGATGATACTGGCGCTCAGAAGCATGTCAAGCCTTTGGCGGCAACACATACGTCATTGAAAAAGAGAATAAACGAACTCATAATGGGAATTTGAGTGAGAACCAAGGAAGTTTGCGCTGGACGGCACTGGTTATGCAATTTAGATTATAGAAATGTATGTAAAATTAGCGCTTCTTCCGGTAACGTTTTCGTTGTTGGAAGTTACACATAGAAAACTTAACCGATGTGGCCCCTCCCGCTTTCTCCACAACTTCTGCGTCTTGGCACTTTAACTGTTTGCGTATCCACAAAATACATTGATACTAGCGTTATTATTCTCCGTCGTCTCACTGATTTTTGACTGTTCTTTCATTATCAGATCATCAAAAACTTGTATTAATACGGGTGCTAAAAATGCTTAAGAAAGAGGTTCGAAATGGTGGGTGATGTCATGCTGCGCTTGCGAGTGAGTCCAGGCCTCTGGAATCCGCTATATCCAGGGCATGGGCTTACTAGTTAATGAATTTTCGCTTCTGAAGCAAACAATTGTAATTCAACTGGTAAAGTGCATGCTAGCTTCATGCAAGCTTTCTTTACTTCTTTACCCAAAAAATGAGTGAAAATTAAAGTTGTAAATGTTGTAATTCATTCCGAGCAAGTTCTTCTTCGAGTGGAATTTCTCACTTTTCTTTTGATCTTGTGTAGTTTTCTCAGGTGGAAAATACCGAGCGGAAATTGGTTGTCACCCACTTCTTTCTTTGAGAGTTGATATTTTCTTAATTTTCAATCTAGGTTTCTCGAATTTTCTGAAATATAGCAGAAAATCACGCGTATACCGTTCACCTTTTACATTCTGCCTAAACTCGAACAGAATCGGCTAGAATTCACCAAGAACGTATCGAAATTCTTTTTGGATACACTATTTTCGAGCCAAGCCGTCGCGTTTATTTCTGTCGATCTAACCCGGAACATGGGGCGATTCCATTAGAATCTTTCACCTGATGACAGTTTAAGGAAAATCTTCTTTCTAGGCTTGTAAATACTTTGCTATTTCTGCCACTATGTGTCACTCGATGACGTTGTTGAGGCGGGGGAACCGGGGGGGGGGGGGTGGAAAGGAGGGGAGTGGATTGAAGAGGAAGCTTTACGAGAGGGGTTAGCGCTCGGCCAATCCATAGTCTGTCCTTTTCCCAATAAAATCATTGTTTGCTCGCATTGCATTGCTTCGATACAATTTCTGTGGTGATTTTTTTTTGTCAATATACTACGGATGGTGGGGCGTTATCTAATCACTTATAAGCTGGCAATGGAAGCAGTTATGGGAATGTTTTCCCTGCTTTGCTGATGCATCACAATCAGAATAGCGACAAGATGATAGATTCAATGCTGATTTATAGTCGTTGACATTCTTCAAATAAGTAGTCTTTGTTGGAATCACTGAGTCTAACTGGTCATTGGGTAATACTGTAAAATAGCAAATAGCAGTAACCTATAGGATAATAGAACTGTTATTAGTTTTTGAACTTCATAGGGTTCACACCCATTCACAGGAAAACATCTGTCTAATGACAAGTTCGGATTTGTGATCTGGGTGAGAAAATTTCCTGATATTGTCTACCCCTCTGACCCGCAGTGCAAATCCGCTAATCGTTTCACCAAGATCTTGCTTTACAGATACTCTGCTAATTCAATTCTTTGTTGACTTTACTATAAGAAGTGGTATTTGCATTATAAATGCGTATTGGTTTCTCCACGAGTGTGTGAAAAAGACAGAACGACTTTGTGGTCGACACGTCTGGGAAATGAGTCAACATCGTGCAACACTGAATGGTTCGATATGGAAAGAAGCATCAGCTCTCTATTGGAATGGCAAGTGGGAGTCGTTTGATAGGAAAGTCTCGACAATTGCTCCTAGACCTTTTCAAAAATCAAAAAAAAAATTAAACTTTAACGGATTTTAAGAATTCTCCAAAAATTCTCATTTTCCCTCGACAGAAAAATGCTCCTACGCAGGATTCTTAAGGCAAAACAAGCGTACAACTGCTTCCTTCTGCAAGTAAAGTTGTCAGATTTCCTCCAGCTATCTTTCCTACATCCATTAGTCACACGCCTACTTTTTAATTATTTATTTACTTAATTATTTATTTATTCATTTATTTGCTGTAAATGCACACATTGGTGTACCAATAATAAGAAAAGAAGCTGAGTGCAGAAATATGGGAACAATTAATTGAATTACGCGTTCCCAAGCGCTCACAGTCGTTATGCTTGTATGGATGAGTATCACCACTGGGGAAGAGTGGGCCATTGTAGGGGAGGGTAAAGGATGGGGGGAGAGGAGGGGGGACCTGAATCATCAGGTACTGAACTCATTGTGTATTCTCTATTATTTGAATAGAGATGCAGAAAAAGAGCGATCCTTTCAGGGTAGGGTAGGGATGGGCATTCATTACCCTGAGTAAGATTCGGGAAGGTATGATGGTCTCCTGCCTGCTGTCTGAAAATTGTACGTTTTTCGTGCTCTCTTTGTCTGAAAAGATACTCGCATAGAAATTGGTCGTTGTCTATGAACTGGAATGTTGTATTATTTGTATTTTTTATTGCGTACGCATACTCACGTTAATCTATTTTCAATGCCGGAAAAAAGTGGGCACTATAACCAATTTGATGGATATGAGGCTATCCGCATTTTCCAGATCTCAACAAACGGCTACATCAGCTTTGCCTACTTCTCAGACGACTCCTCTACGCTACAACTGGGTCTTGACGTCGACTGGCCGACACAGAGCGATCCGGCTGTTATAGCTCCCTATCTTTGCAAGTAGGTGTCGATCTTCTGGTTTCACCTGGAGTATACCGAGCCGTTGCAACATCTCTGCTATTCTGTATGGAAGTAAGGAAATTTTTCCGGGAAAATACACGAGTTTTGCAGACAACGCATCCAAAGCGGTCAAGGTGCTGACTCGAGGGTCTTCTATAGAGTGGAGACTCGCAGAGGGCCTGTACAGGCTGGTGAGCTTTCTTCTTCTTTCAGTCTTGAGTTTTTCAAGGTAATACGTTTCTTTTTCTCTGGAAAAATATTCGGTGTAATTATATGTTTGATCCTATTCAGGTTGCGAAAAGATGTTTTCAGATTCGAAAACGATTTCTACTCTAGGTCGTGATCCATTGTCTGGTCGTCCGCCATGCCTAGGGAAACCGGCGCACTTTCGATGCGACGAGCAATCGGAGCAGTTCCTTGACGCGCTTCAGAAGTCCCTGCAGCGTAAGTAGCGATACGTCAAGGCATTTTTTTTGTGATTTGAATTATTCAAGAGAAAATAATTGCTCCCGAGTCCTTTCACTTCTAGTAATTATTGCTGTCAACCGCACATATTGACAAAAAGAAACATAAACGGGATTGTTCTTGAGAAATATGCTTTGAATTTCAATTTAAACCCTAAGTATTAGTGTAGAGTTTCATCAATAATTATTTTAACTTCCAGTGTACCTTTCAGAAGGGGTTGCTGGCGCCTCGACATTCCGAGCAGAAGCGGCTCTTGTGGTGACATGGAAGAATCTCCGACCGAACATCGGCAGCGAACATGGGCTTTCCACTTATCAGCTCGTCTGGATGTCTGATGCACAGGTAGTACATACTATTGCGCCGAAGAGTATTCGAGAATCGTGAAACTGTTGGAACAGGAATTTTTTGGAGTTTTTTTGTTGCTCTTACACCAGTTGAAAAGTAATTTTTCACAGATCGGTTGTAACTTCCATGTTATTATTTTGTGACTGTTTGCTTCTTTTTTTTGCTTAGAAATTCTAGTTGGTTTCCATTCAGGGTCTTCTATCCTACACAATGATCAACTACTACAAGCTTGGCTTTGATGCAGCTGATATGAATGGGAACTCGCGCACAGGAAAATGTCAGGTAGAACTCGTGACGCCTTTTCAATGTAAAATCTGTAGAATATTTCATTCTGGAGAAAATCCTAAATGTAGAATATTCATATAGAATTTGCTTTTTCATAGCTTCCTGAGCTAAAAAAAGTGGTTCTTAAAGATTCTTCGAATGCTCAAAGATTCTACGATTCAGGCGATTTTCAACGGAGGCAACCACACAGGTTCGGTTCAAGTCGATCTCTCGGAAATCACCAAGCAGCAGCCCTCATCACTCGCTTCCCGTTCCTCCGTTCCCCATATCACTAGGGGCAGGTACGTGACCTTTTCATGGATATTTCCAGATTATCTGATTAAACTGGAAGAAGTGCTACTGTCAACTTGTTTACATTTGTATACTCTCAGATATTTCCATCGAGTTGATGATGTCGTACGACCAGCTGGATGCGGTAACAAGACTGGTGGAACTTGTGAGTTCATATTTATGGACGTAGTTTTTGAGCAGTGTACATTTCTCGCTTGGAAAAATCTCAAATCTTTTGGGATTTCATAATTTTAAGAAAAACAGAACTTGACAATTGCAAGGAAAATTCCAACTTTGCTTTTTTTCTAACAAAGAAGTTACTCAGTTTTTTGAAGCTATCTAGATTTCAAGGGGTATTTTCTTGAAAATGTTAGAAAACTAATTGCGTTTTTTGAATTTCTCGTTTTTCCATCACTTTTGACTGGGATTTTTATTCTTTATTTGGAATTTTTCACATTAGCTATGCCGTATCAGTTCCTACAATCACACGATTCACCATTCTCGTAATAAACAGTGAATTCTATGGAAGCAGAGGTCAGACATTTGTTTCAAGTGGATTTTTCTCGAATAGTTTAGGTTGGACGTTTCAAATAACTGTGTCAGTTCTGTCTGAATAATCATTATCTCTACTTTTTTAAAAAATTTATCGAACAGCCTAGGTTCCAAGCAATTTAATTCGAAACTTGACTAGGTTCCACTTAGTCGGAGCGAATGTGTTGCAGAAGCTAGTAATTCACTTACATTCAGTTCCCCTACTGATCTATCCAAACATTGTGACGATGCTTGGCCAGACGAAGGTCGACGTGAATGGAATGTGCTTGAATCCAGCTATAACCTACGTTCTTATGATCGAACAGCGGCAAGTAAGATGTAATTGGGCATGATTTCTGATATTCATTGCTTGAAATAGTAAAATAAGAAAGAAAACATGGAAGGAAAATCGCGTTTCTACACAATTCTCAATATTTCACATCCTAAAGGCCATAGTGGACCTTCCAATGTACATACATAGAGTTTACTTTTAAATCAAACCAACTTATCAGACTCTGGGTTTGTTCTCACAAATCGTCGAGATATTGAACGATGACTGAGTAGACGCTCTTCACAAAATTATATCATTTTTTGATCTCATTATGATATACAACTCCCTCCTGTTATAATCAGAGATTTTAGATGGCCAAATGCGAGATCCTGAATCCATCCATAGCTCGGTGCACGCTGCCAAAAATACTGGACTGGGGCACGAAGACGGTCTATTTCCAGCCACAGTCTGGATTGTCAAACGACGAGAAAGCCTATGTTGGATTCATTTATTTCGGTGAACTCTTACTATGTCCACCAGCTCTGTGTCAATACTAAAATGGGAATATTTTTCGCTTACAGTTCCTCCAACGCTTGATCCAATGCGCCTTGACATCGGTGACATCCATTCATGGTACCTAAATCCGCCTCCAGCATACAAGACTATCAAGTGGTGAGCTACTTCAAATATACAACGTTTGTGCCTTTTTGGTTGTTTTTCATCTCTATTTATTATTGGTTTTGTTCTCCCACTGATCAGATTTTTTCTATGACTGAGTGCTATCTCACCAACTTGGTTCATTCATTCTAGTGAATTGTTTGAGGTGAACAAGATCTCCGTATAGGTATCCACGGAATTTCACCGCTCCTCGAACATTTACACTTGGCGAAACAGTGAACTACTTCGACGACAGCATTTACAACGTACAGCTTGGTTTGTACGTAGTCGGCTATAAGGAGGCGCAGGACGTGAATCTGCGAAAGTTTGTGCCTCAGCATAGGGTGTTGGCCAGGTAAGATCTCTATCTTGCACAGAGCTTCTATAAGAGCCTATGGATGTAGAACCAGCAATTTATTCTCTTTGCTAATATTCTTCAAATATTTATCCTTTTAAAAGCACCGTCCCATCTCAGAATGGTTCTTGAAATTTCCATATGAGAAGAATTTCCCTTGATTACGATGGTACACGTGATTCCATACAAATCTCCTGCAAAACACCTTTCGGGGAGCTTGTGGGAGGAGCCGAGGTGGGACCACGGAGTTTCTGCACCATTGACTCTCTCCCTGGTAGCGCCCACCACTTATCCTCTGTTCAATAATGAATGACGAGAGATTATAGGAGTGTTTATACTTCGGCGCGACGCGACCGTCGCGTCCCAGCAAACTGTTCAAATGTGATGGGTCCCGAGTGGATGCATGCGCAAACAATGGTCGCGATGTGGTAGTTGGCGTTTCCAATCGCGACGCGACGTCGCAGGGCGACGTCGCGCCCTGTTTATACTTTTTCCTTGAAAAACGACGCGATGGGACGAATTCGCGTCGCGCCTGCTAGCAGACGCGACGCGACGGTTTCGCTGATGTTGCGGACTGGAGTTGACCAATGTTCTATAGTTTTTTCGAGTGGTTTTGGCTCGAAACCTACGGAATAAGACGAATTCAGTTGGAGATGTGAATGTGAACGAACTTGGACGCGTCGTAAGTGTTTTAGGTAGTGATTTTGTGAGCTTTTCATTTATCTGAAGCTGTTTTCTGTTTATGAGCGGCTACTACTTACAACTTGTCAGCCGAGCTGTGGAAGAACACAATGTAGTTATACATGGCATATCTATTTATTAGTCTAGAGATTTTGTTTTGAATTTGAGTTATCGGAATCGTTTCCCTTTCATGTAGACATCGTTGTACAGGTGCTTCAGAACAGTGTTCGATCAATGCGGTATTGATTTATAGATGAATGTAGGATAGACCTGCGCTCCTACACTTCTTATAATTTTTCACGTTCCGGCGTGGTTTTGTGCAAGACCCCCCCCCCCCACAGAAATCACAACATAGCACTTCTAACTAGTGAAAGATTGGAAAAGATCAAAAGCCCGGGGCTAGAACATGGCTTAGTGAATGAAACTCCCAACTAGGTCAGAAATTCACACATTCGACCAGCATAGGACCAAAAAACATCAAATCGAGGCACTGGAACAACGACACCTTTAACAAGGAAAACCCTGGCAGTACTGCTAGAAAACACCTGAACAGTGAAAAAATACACAAAAAGTCCAAGCACGAGACTACAACAATGTATGTATTGGAGAAAAACCATTCTGATAACTCAAATGCAAACAAAAATCTCTGAACATGCAAATAAATGAGAAAAACCCGCAACGCTTTCTTCCATATCTTGGAAACAAACATCCCTGGCGAGGAACCCGGCTCAAAATTGCAGTCCCCGTAGAGATCACCACTGAAATTCGCTGAGAACATTCTCTAAACACCCTAGACTACAAACGGTACCACGAGGTCCAAAACAGTCCGCGGAAACCCATGATCCCCGATAAATCGGGGTGTGCATGTGATTTTGCGTGGGTACGTAAATTTGCGACGCTCAGCATGGCGCGACGGGGCGACGCGACGGCTTCGCTACGGGTGTGGGTCATGATGAGGCAAAAGTAGGTGGGCAATGTGTCTGCGATTGGTTCATTCGAACCCTCGCCCCGCCCTTCAGGACCTACTCGCACTAATTCGCGCGCGATTTCACCATAATTGCCATGCAAATTTGAATGTGAGTGGGGACGAGTCAACGCCGAGGGGCGGGAAGACACCGCCCCATTTTGCCTCATCATGACCCACACCCCTTCGCTACCCGTCGCGTCGCGCGTGTTGTGGCCGTCGCCGCGACGCCATCGCGTCGCGAAAAAGTATAAACACTCCTTATCCCAAGGAGTTTGAATTTGCTGAGAAGGTGCGCTTTCCGACAGTGCACCATTCAAAAGCCCGTCTTTGTGCCTTGGTCCTGCCTCCGACTCCTCCAAAACCTCCCCAAGAAATGGGGCTCGGGAACAAGTTTCTTTTGTACGGTATCACGTATATCATTTCGACTAGCAGCTCCTGTAGATGTAAAAACCTCAAAAACGATTCTGATCAGCGCTAATGCCTTAAAGTAACAATTATAGTTTAAAAAGATGATAACAAAAGATTCGTTAAGAGCTAGTCCTTTCACCTTCAGGTTAGCCACATATCAGAACAAAGCCGATGAGCAGTATAGATGGAATCCAATCGTAGAGACCTACCAATTGGATCGGGTCGATGAGTGGTATCTCGACAGTTACGAGGTGCGCGAGGAGCTTTTCACCTACAGGTATACTCATAGGAGATCGCTCACAAACGCTTTGCAGTAATTCCTACATGTCTAAGTTAGACTCTTATTTTTATCCATATATGACTCCAGCAGGCATAAGAGCATAAAACTACTCGATGACTTCCAGATTCGGTTACCTCAAGTTGGCCCCGTTGGTGCAGGACACCCCCGCAACTACAGGAAGCAGATACATTGAACTGCCAGAGGGGTTCGTTTATTTTACTTCTGGAACGGCAGTGAAGCATCATACGATTCCACCATTGTAGCATTCTTTCACTGTTCCAGAATCATATCTTCACCCATCTCTCTGCACTGGCTCTGGACACTGCCCCAAGACGGCGAGTTCCAAGGAAACCGACAGGACAAGAAGGAAAAACTCGTATTTGTCAAGGAGAAGGTTAGATTTTAGGACTTCCGATGCTACAGATTCTTAACGATGACGATTTAGTACAGACAGCGATTGATGTAGTAGAAAAAATTCTGTAGGGCTTGAAAGGTTTGCTATTCCAATACAAAACAAAAAGGCTTTGCTATGCAGCATGCATATTACCCCCCCCCCCTCCTGCCATTTGGGTATTGAACAGTGAAGGTTGATTAAGAACCATTAAAACTAATTTTGATGGTCATTCTCGTTGTGTATAGGAAAAAGAAAAAAGATACTGATTTGATAAAAACCCCTTCATAAGTCTGTTTATAACTTGTCTAATTAATTGCCAGCAGCAGGAGCAAATTTGGGGAGGGGGTGATAGGGAGAGGGGTGAGAAAAGCTGAGGTTCCTAGGACTTCGCGAACCCAAGCTATAGAGATTTCAATAATCGGAATAATAAAAAAATTGTATGAAGGGTAATACGATTGGCGTTAATCAACCCCAGTTTTCGGATGCGTACGCATTCGACCTCATCTGAGTATCGTAAAGAGATTGAATGCGTATTCGCCCTGTACAGCCATTTGCAGGGGGCATCCGATGTACCAGGTCATTGCTTCATCCTCCCAGACTCCTCTGGTATCAATTTACCGACCTCGGGGGATAATAGGAAGCTACACTATTATCAGAACATTTTCATGCAGACATTGCGTGCAGTGCTTCGAATCGAAGACAGACGAATGCTCTTGAAAATCTGTCTGCTACTTTTTTTTGAAAAAAAAAATCAGCTAAATTAATTGGGATCTTGGATATGTGTGGTAACTTCTTCTCGATGCCGTTGTTCTTTCCCCATATTTCTGTCCCCGTGTTCCTTCTTGAATGAGGATTCCCCGTTAAAGGCTCGCGAAATGTGTCACGAGTGGTTCAACGAAGACGGTGCTCTGTCGAACTTCATACGAGAGACGGAAACGAATTCCAGTTGTCCATGTAAGGAAGAGCAGGCGAAGATGGACTTGGGACGCTTCATGCCTCATCCACGATGTAGCTCGGTAAGTTTTTCAAGTTTATCTTTTTTTTATTGCAAATAACTATGTTTTCTCAGGGATTTCTCATCCATGCGTTAGAATCCTGCAGTAATAACAACCTTTTCAATCAACTCATTAGTCAAACGAAAAAAAAACTTTGGAAAAGTCCAGAAAATTTCCGTATTTCTGGATCACATGACTTTCAGCTTTTTCGAGATGTTTCTTGTACGGAAACGCTCGGCTCTATGAACTGCTACATGTCAGCACAGAACGTCCGGGGTTCAACATACAGAACGACATCTGAAGGACGCGAGGAAGAGAGGTAAGAAGTGACATCCAGAAAAATTTGGATTTTCTCAAAGTAGTCACCCATCTGCAGCTCTTATTCCACTCACTACGGTCAGACGTGTTGCTACGATGCGCATGGATTCCTGATGCAGTCTACATATCAGCCGGTTGTTAAGGTATCCTACCAGCTATAGCTTAGAACAGATAACAAATTTTCTCAATTTGATTATTTCGAATAATAAGCTTTCTCAATCTGACTTTTTGTTTTATCCGCTTGAAGCTCATAGAAGTGGATGTTTTGGGACAAAAAGGCAGTTTGATGAATGGAGAGAAATGCTTTCAAGCAGTTGTTTAAAACCCGTTGCCGAGATCAAAAATAACGGGATAAATGCAACTGAAAGAACTGCGAGCCATCATGCTGAGAACTGCTGGCCTTTTGAAATTTCTTTTATCGCTACGAAGTCGTCTCCAAGCTGAATATTGCATGCATGTGAAGCTGTTGAAGAGGTTTCTCGAGAACTTTGAGAACGTGGTGATCTCTTTAAATTTATCTCTCTGACTCTTTACAGATTGACGAAAGCACACCGTACTCCCCAGGAGTACCGACGAGAGCATTTGAACTGGGCAGTGCACCGTTCCAAGGCATGTTTGAAGTGAGAAAGTACTATTTTTCAGATTATTCAATATAGTGAGTGGTATTTGAACAAGAATCTAGGAATTTTCGAATATATTCAGTATTCATTCAGTGACTTCGTGACTAGCGCTCAAAGGAAAAAGAAGATTTTCTATATATTCATATTTTTAATGCTTGTATGAAGAGGAATGACCCCTTACATCAAATATGTGCATTTGAATACACATATAGTTAATCAAATTCGATTCTGCTTTATCAAAGCTCTAATCCCTATGGTACTACAGTCCCTTTTGAACTTTTCGAAGCGATCTCTACTCTTAGCTAGATTATATGTTTTTCTTCCCCCATTTCTTGAACGGTATTAAAAGTCCAGAAGATTTGTAGCATGCGTGAGGCCGCCTCAATGCCTACATTTAACGTATTTGATCCAAGAAAAATAATATTATATTATATTTCTATCGCTTTTGCTGCTGTTTTAAACCAATATTATGCCCTAGTGGAACAACTCATATTTTGTGCATCTAAATGCATTTTTCCGTCAACTCTTACTGGGACTTCAAAGAAATTATTTTGAGCTACCATGCCTTCTTCTCTGAGTCTCATTCTCGGCATGCTATTATTTACTTGTCATTTTTTGTTGTCATCTTTTTTCAGAATTACCTATTTTTCCCGAAATCCTTTTTTTTGCTATCACATCTAACCCCAGGTACCCGGCCTGTCATCGTTCCACCATGACATTATGCCATACTATCTGTGCTGCAAGTATGCAGACTTCCGATGTCAGCTCTTCTATTGGAGAAGGCCTTCAAGCGCATGTCAAGCCTATGAGCCACCCGTGAGCGGTACGGCTTCGCCAGATACCACTCTTACCCCTGTGAAACCCTTTCAGAGAATACTCGCTTCATTGCAGGATCGATTTTGGGTGCTGGCATTGTGTCCACTCTGAACAACAGGAATTTTATCTTCAACGAACCCGGTATTTTCACATTGTTGCATTCTCATAAGACGACTTCAACTCCTGAGGTGCAGATCCAAGTGCGTATGGAGCGTTTCCCGGATCGGAGTGTGGATTTTGGTATGAAAGTCTTTCTCAGATGCGTTTATTCCACAAGTCAACTGCAATCACAACGTCTTTGTTGGCTTTCGAGTCGCAATTACTTCCACAAAAAATAATAAATAAATATTACATAATTGGAGGAAAACGAACAGAGCCAAGGAAACCAAAGAAAAATGAAAAAAAAGAATTGAATTTGAAGTCAACGGATGTATAAATGCGTGTGAGCCTTGAATAAACCCGTTGCGGCCGACATTCGTTTTGAATTGGGTCCCGCACCAAGAAAATCCAATTTATTAAAGAAATGAAGTTTGCAGAGAAAGTAGTCGACCTCAATATATTGCGGATTTTGAAAAGGTTGTAAAGAACATTAGCTGCTAAACCTAATTATAAGCTTTGGTTATTATCGTCTCCATTTACACGGTCTTTCATTCTCCCATCGTAAAAACTCGTATTTCAAATAATTTATTAGATCTTTCCAAAACCGATGGTCTCTTATTATACCAGGGAATTCGGATGATTTTAGAAGAATTAAGTTCTTGCCGTTCTCTGTGATGAAATAGTCATGTCTCGAAAGTTGCTTAACATTCTCCAAAGAAATTGTTTGTTCAGCTGATCAATGAAGAAAAATGCCGCAACTTTTTAATCAGAATTCACAACTTCTTATTAATAATTTCTAGGTACAATACCTTTTTTAGGTGCTTTGGATATTGCTCAACGTGATCTGGTGCAGCCAACAAACACCACAGTGGTGACCGGAGTAGTGCTGTCGTCTGATGGAGCAGACAGGTGGGTGGAATGTTTCATAGGAACAACTTGTCTACATAGCCTTAGTAATTCATTATTATTTGAATTTTTGAGCACTATAGTTCTTTCTGCTGGCCTTTATTAGAGAAAGCGGCATAGGCGGTGTTCCAGAGTGCACGTCGTGTTACGAAAGGATACATATCGCCAACGTTACAAGACATCAATTATTGTTGGAAATGTCGTGCGATATTTCGACAACATGCACATACAACGTTTCAGAGGTAGGGAATTCGGTCAGGATGTATATACTTAAACATAGTAACGATACTGTTGAAGAAGCTGCATATAAATTTAGCTAAAGATACAGCAGATATATGAAAAGATCTGCAGAATGACGAGAGGTTATGGAATGGCTTCCTATTAATTCAATTAAATGATTTAATTGAACATGAGAAGACAAGTACACTATTCTTTCTCCATAGTTTCATAATCTCCTGTCACCCTGTGCATCCTTGCTGATATTTACCAATTTATTCATTTATTTCCCACGCATTTAGGCTATGCATCGTCTTTAGTATTTACCTATAGTATAAAACTAGAAAATATTGGTTGAAAATAAAGTAAAACGAAATAAAATATGCGAGCATTTTATTATGTGATCATTTGAAAATGAGCATTGAAATTGAATTATTGAAAATCATTTGGAGAGGATAATTCGACTAATTCGTGGAAATCACGACATACATGGAATAGATTTATGCACATGTGATAAAGCTAGAAATACTCAGAGAAGATTCCAGCCTTTGTGCACAAAATTTTCCAGAGAATGTGTAATGTACATAGAATGTGCATGAATGTAACGTGTAATGTACATAGAATGTGTATGAATATAACGCAACTATGGTTAATACTGGATCAATGTTTGCAGGAGTGACTGTATACGTAAACAACGTCGAAAAGGGTCAAGCAGAGATCTATGTTGTCCTGGATGTAGCTCAGATTGGAATGCGAATCCGCGAGTCGTATGCCATTGACATTGACAGAAAGTTCAACTACATGGAAAGCCTCGGTCTGCTGGATGTGCAGATCTCAGTGCCGCCGCAGTATAAAGTGCTAAGTGTAGGTTTTATCCAGAAGTTTGGTTGGGTAGATTGGGTATGGTATGGTACCAGTGGTTCATCGTTACCATTTAGCCGCATCCCAGAACTGTGGACATGCCTCGCGTAGAGGGACTGATCAATCCGTTCCCGGATGAGCCATTCCAGCAGCAATACTCCCAGCTCACGTGGACCAGTGTTAATGATCAGGGAACTCGATCACAGCTCATGAAATGTGTGTATAATGATAATGTATTTGTATGAACTAGGCTGTACTTGAGAGAATAGCCATGTTTGTGGGTGGTTTTGCGCCAAATTAGGACTCGTTTCAGATAAAGTCAAAGGAGAAATGGAAACCATGTATGTAAATCTACAAGCGGATGACGTTACTGATCTATTTGCCTCTAGGAGCGATAGAGAGAACTTATTCCAGGTAGACTACTGCAATAAGACCCCTGATTTTTTTTTGATTTACCCAAAGTTTTCAAACTGGTCGGGTAAAAAACCTTTTTTAGGCCTTCGCAGATCACTACCTCAAAGGACCGGTTTACAAGACTGCATCGAAATATCACACGTACATAACTTTCCTTCTTCTTCCGCATGTTTAGCCCACCAATGTTATTTCTTGCAGAAATCGCTACATGTTCCATCCACAAACGGAGAACGATTTCAGAAATTTCTTGGCTTTCTGCAAAACTCCACGAGGTGTGTCTAGAAAACTTACACTCAGTGGCGCTACAAAACGTGACTACATTCGGGCTAGTCGCGCTGTAATGGGGTGTGTAGCGTCTTGTGCCCCCAGCACCTGGGGTTCCCTGTATAGAATCCCTTAAAAATTTCTGAGATAACAAATCTGCAGAAACCAATGATGCTCCATTTTTTTTTCACCCTTTCCATTCACTTTCCTCTCGGAAACTCATTGTTTTACTTTTATTGCAGCTCATCATCAGAAGGGTTACATGCTAAATCAATAAAACTGAATAAACGAGAATTAAGGAGACCCCGACTACGAATACCCAGAAGAAAGGCAGATGTACCTACGATGCCCAACTGACCTCGCCTCTTTGGAGTCGGACTGCGGGAACGATGTGGCGTGCCTATACGATGCCGTTATGCTTCAGGTACTGTCATTATTCATGAAAAACCTCCTATAGAAAAGGAACAATTCTTCGTGTTCTTTACCTTTTCAACGGCTCCTGCAGTCACCTGTTTCATGGGATTCCCCCTATTTAGGCCAGACTACTAGGTGACGAAGCCCGAATCTCCTACAACTACTATCTCAGTCAGCGAATGGAGAGCGCTGCACGATGTTAGTGGTCATGGATTTTCAAGTGGTCCTAACTTTGAGACATAATCATGGACAATTTGTTGCAGACAACTCTTGTGGCGCCATGAACATCGAATATCCTGAGTACCTCATCAAGGGGCCATCGAGCGGCGAGCCAGCCTATCTGGAAGGCGATAAGCTATCGTTCAGCTGTTTCCAGACCCATGTCATTATGGGTGACACAGAGTTCCAATGTGAGGTCTTTTATTGCTTTCGCTGTGTTCTTTTCCATGGACAAAAAGCTTTGTAGGCCGAAAAATAAAGAACGAAGAGGACAACACGTGGCGAATGCAATGGACACAGGGAGATCAGCCATGGTGCAGGCATAGGTCAGTTGTTGGAAAGAGTAGAAATCCTTTTTGGAAATTAACTTAGCCCGAATTAGTTTATTTATTCGTTATTTGTACATCATGATAGGTACTAGCGTAGCCTTGACATAGATGTTTTTATGAACGAAAAGATTTGTTGGGGAATTTAAGAGGTTTAGGAGAGCAAATTTTGTTTAAATCTTTGTTGTTCAAATACGGAAGCCAGTGGTCGCTATCTCACACAAGCATTAAACCTTTACTAGAGTTATTCAGTGGCTAAAAAATCTGTGGTTTTGCTATGCTCTGTGGGGAGAATCGCTATTGCACAGCAGGTAGAAGGCGCTGCACAGCATAGCCTGTGCAGCGCGGCAGACCAGTTGGATGTTATTGTTCTCTAGCGGAATAGGAGTGCCTGCTCTGCTCATTTCCTTCGTCATTAAGTAAGCACACATACATAGGGCATCTACTGGTAGAAGAAGTAAGAAAAGCAACAATTTCCACTGCGCCCGAGAACACCTGCTCTCCAGTGACCTGCCGCGCTGCAAGAGTGATGCAAAGCGGTCCCTTTTTTCGGCACGTCATAGAAGTGCAGTGTTACATTACTAGAATTATTCCAGAGCCAAGGACAACATCCTCACTTGGATGCAGTGGATAGCTATTGCGCTGGGAGTACTCCTCCTGTTAATCGCTATATTTGCCGTATGTTGGCTGTTTAAACAATCCGACCGGATGAAAAGGACTCCACCAAAGTGCCCGTGTACAGTGGACCATGAAATCGTAAGGTTCAGAAGCTTCTCTGATAAAAATACGTAATACTGGAACATTTTTAGGTGCCTCTGAATGGCCATGCCTACGAAAAACCAAGACCAAAGGTTGTTACGTCGAATCTCTCGGATGTGCAGACATTCGAGAGAGAACCGAGAACTCGGACTACAACGACAATTGTAGAGCGTCGGACTGTGTGAGTGAAGAATCCTTCATAGTGTTTTATTTGTTTATTTACTTATTGAAACAATTACTCATTAATATGCATGGAAAAGTCAGAACTCAAAAGGTAGCAATATTATTATATGGAAACAAATCTGTGACGGCTTCCAATCAATGGATATGCTTTGAAAAATGCCTCTATCGGGGGCGCTTGCATCGCTGAAGAACGTATAAATAGGAGGTGATCAGGATGTAACTATTCCAGAATTAGTGGACTGTGGGAACCTGGGCACCTGCCTCTAGGAAGTTGGGACGGGAAGGGTATCGTAGTTTCCCTCAGCTGTTTCGATCTCTTGCTATTTTTCTTTTACCCTCGTTTTCTTTTTGTTTTCGCTTCTACAGCTTTTGTAACAAACAAAACAAACCTGTAAATTTGTAACAAACCTGCGAAAGTTGATTATAAGTTAGTATTAAATGCAATCCTCACAACGTTATTGAATGGAACAATTAAGGGGAAAATCAGGAGGTATACAACAACAAAAGTGAGCAGAGCAACAGTGTCGACTTTGCGACACTAACAGGAACAAATAGGAAGCAAAAGATTAGAAGAGGGATCAGTGTATGGCCGCCTCAGGAGATCTCAGAAGTCGGAATAATGACAATTCCAAAGTAGCGTCCTTTTCGGGTTGCTTGAACATTCAATGAATTTCCGTGCCGGGACGAACTGCAGATCACATGAGCCACATTCCTGCTACTGTAAATGAGCGAATGCTAACTACACACAATGCACTTACCTCCTTCTACATCCCCCCCCCCCCTCCCAAGTTATGGCATCCCTTAACATTCTATTCCGTTTCCGAGGAAGTCTGAAGGACTGCTGCTCGCCTTGCCTCGGCCCTCTTCCTCGCGCGCCTGCGATTCCGTTGGTCCCGTTGATGTGGTTGCAATGCCACTTCTGGTTCGCGAAGACGCTTCGGCATACCGGATGACCCTTCTGGCTGGCAGCTGCGCATCTAACCTTCCATAATATATGGGCGTTTTGCGTTTTTTTTTACTTCAAGATCTTTCAACTCTAGCAGCTGCACGTCGGTCTCCAGCTCTCTCTCTCTCTCTCTGCCGTGCCCCAGACGTGGTCCTGCGCTGGGTATCCGTAATGGTTTTAGGGTTGAATGACCCCAAGGCTAGACGCGACTCCGTGCCGCTAAACGTTGCTGCCACCAGTAGGAAGTGTAGGTTGAGGTGCCGGCACGGGGTTTCTCATCCAGAACGTCGGTAGCAGTGGTATCCATCACGGCGGGCTTTTTCTCATCCATCTACATCCTCGCCCCGGTCATGAGAACAGCACGATCCGTTTCCCATATCTGAGCCAATTGTACATTTATTGAACGAATCCCACGATCCAGTGGGACTCAAACCTTGGCGACTACAGCGGTAACATCACGATAAGTGTTCCAGTACCATCATCGCGGACTCTCTGGTCACGCCATGGAGTCATCCTTTTGTACAAAAAGACAGTTCCCGGTGACAGGCACATCCTCTTCAGGCACTGAAACTGTAACGGTACCAATAGCACGACCTTTGGTTTCTCCTTTACGACGCTTACGCCTCTGCTTTGCTGCTGTTCGTCGTTCCATTCGAAGAAACTCAATTTCCATGTCTTCTCGAAGGTCCACTGGGTATTCTGAAAGATTGGGATGAACCCATACTGTCATACGATGGAAAGAGTTGTGGAGCCAGGCTTGATGGAAACATCGCGAAAAAATGCGAAAAAGGGTCTTATAATGGGGTTCAAAATGAGCATCGTTCTACCAGTAAGTGTGCCTACAGAGGTCCAGATGGAAATCGGGCAACGTCGAGCATTCCAGTAGTAGAAAAGCCTACAAGGCAACGCCGGCTCGGCCCCCAAATGTCAAGTTTTTTAAAGTACAAACTGGTAAAACAGTTGTAAGAGCGGAAAAGCCAGCGAACTCCTTCTAAACTTTATTCGAAGGAACTAAGGAAAAATAAGGAGGTATACAACAGAACAACAGTGTCGACTTTGTGACACTAACAAGAACAAATCTGAAAGAAGAAATAACAAGAGCAGCTGTTTGTGGCCGCTCCAGGAGATCTCAGAAGTCGGAATGATAACAATTCGAAAGCCGCGTCCTGCTGGGTTGCCTGACTTTTCTACCAATTTTCGCGCCAGAACCGACTGTAGATCACGTGGGCTCTGTAGATCGCTTAAGCCACATTACTGCTACTGTAAATGAACGAGCCTTAATTACACAACTATACGTTGTGATTGATTCATTCAATTATTAAGGTCACCGCCAGTTTACTCTACACACTCCTCCTCCAGCCGTGCCTCTGCGCTCGTTCGTTTGCCGGAGTATTCCTCTGTTTGAACTGCCACTGATATTCTTTCTTGTTTCGTTGTTCTTTCGGAGTTGTTCTCTTTCTCAGCGTTGTTCTGTGTGCAATGTACATTTGCCAGCATTGGCTACGTAACTTATGATCTTGCGACGAGTGCTCATAGTTCCAAAGTGTGCGCATGAATTATTGACGGATTAATTTTGAAGTGACAGATTGAGGCGGTCAAGCGATTTCACAAATTATATCATAGCTAAGTCTGTTTTCAGTATTTCAAACAATAATCAAAATGAAGATGCACAGTTAGTTTCTCGAATACGTTATCGTTGACATATTGTTGTTCGCCCAAATCACTGCGGTGATTTCCGAGACAGACTTTCGATTATTCCAGTTGGCTGAATCTGTCACTCCAAAATTGTCGAGCCATTGATTTGTGCGCAGCCTTCGTGTTGTTGTTGTGCAGACTTGGAATAAAGTGTCAAATATTGTTGCCATGTGGAATATTCAGTGTGTATGCAAGTGGATGGAAGTTCCAACGACATTACACGGTAAGGACACTGGATGTTCGTGACATCCTGCAACCATGTATATAATATGTACGTATGTGGGCGGGAGCGCTGATCTCCTTCTTTCGCTCCAGCTACGATGGAGGAGCACAAATGCGTGTGAGGAAAATCTTCTCTGTTCTTGTGAAAATTTATCATGGCTCTACAGGTTCTTCTGTTAACATTCTCGGATTAAAGGGAGGAATGACCTGTCAGTGATTCGTCTGATTTTAAAGGCAGGGGCTCACCTCACATTCGTGATTGAGGTGATGGCAGATTCTGCATCTCCTCGACACTCTGAATCCAGCGGTATAGGTAATTTGTCTCAAGAAAGTGTTTGAACCCGTTTCCCGGGACGGGGTCCGTAACAGTTTGCCAACCCGAGTTGACGTGTGAAGCCGTTGATCTTATCGATCGAACACGTCGAGACTCGTTGGCGAACAGGGCGCAGCACCAGGTGGTCATTGACCACCAGGACTTAGTAGCCTCCTGTAGATTCAGGGGGCTTAGCACCAATGTCCGGGGCGTAGCCAACCGCTAACCGTCTACTGATTCTAAGCACAAACAGATTTCAGAGAGACACGTCTGGAGGATCACCAAAATCGTGCCTGAAAATCATTGTCGTTCAACCACTTGTTACATCCCTACCCTGCACTCTGGTGCGCTCCAGTGATAATCAGGTGTTGCTCAACCTGTAGGAGACGTGTCATGTTGGAACTCTGATTGTAGATGCGCACTATACCAACAAGTATCCCCCCAAAGTGGCACACTTCGTTTTTGAGAAACCGTCTTCGTTTTTGAAAAAAAACCGTCAAAAATGGTCAAAAAGTGGTTTTTGACCATTTTTTGACCATTAATGACAGTTTTTCCCAAAAACGAAGACGGTTTCTCAAAAACGAAAGATGCCACTTTGGGGGAGAGTTGATACCACCTAAGCGCATTTGTTGGAGTTGACAGCGTATCGGAACCCTTCTTCAAGGAAGAGAAATTTCCTGGGAAAGTTCCCGGTTCGAGAAAAAACACGCTCCAATGACAATTTCTTGTATCTGACAGGTCCTATAACAAGTTTCAACGGGATCAAGCAGTTCCGTACCGAGATCGGTTTTTCGAGGATTTCAGCTTGATTTTGAGATTATTTGGGCTGTCTTCGCTAAATGGTACGCATTTCTTGCTGAAACATCATTCGTCGTCTCACTAACGCTTATTTAAGTCACTTTTCAGTGCTATCTGCTTTCCCTGAAAGAACCCTAGCGTGTAGGTACTTAGTAACTCATTTCGGAATCCGACTGGACTTAGTACTCCCCAACCGACAATGACCACTTAGTGCTGCGCCCTGTTGGCGAACGCTGCCGCCGTGGCAGGCAGCCAGCACAGCGATCTGTTTTTTGGAGCGATCCACCTCCGGGCTCCAAAGATTTAGCCATTTTGAACCCTTCGAAAATGAGGCTTTCGTCGTTTTTGAGCCTGTTGATGTACATAACCGAGATCAACATGGCGAGAAGGTCTGGGGTATGTTAATAACTCCAACAGTCGGAATGAGGTGAGCCCCTGCCTTTAAGAAAAAAAAGCGCACAGAAAAGTGAAATTGCTGGTTCTTCGTAGAATCAGAGGAATTGGTTCAGTTTCTTGTGGACACTTCTTATTCCCTCAGGACTGGGAAGGATGCTCGCTGCACAGAACTTTGCTCCACGGAAACATTGCACGGCATGGTGTACATGAAAACCTATTAGGTCGTCAAGTATGAAATGTCCGATTTTGGATGAAAAGTATTCGAGTTTTGTTTCTAAAGCAAGATGCAGTATAAGATATCCTAATATGCTCCTGTACTATCCCCACAGACTCCATCTTAAGTGCGGCTTAATTGCGCCAAGAGCTTGGAAACGTGGAAGGCTAGTAGCAATCAAGTGGCGAACAGCGTTTCCAACATCATGTTGGAAATTGAACATTTTCTCCAACAAGAAGAGAGCTAATCATTGAAAGGAGTTGCAGACAAATAGAGCAAGGTTAGCCCATTACAGTGAATGGTGGAGTTGTCCTCACCCTGCTCCTCTGGCTTAAGCAGCGTGGATTTGTGAAAAATGGTCAAAAATTGGCACCCATTTTTGAGGGTCAAACTCGGAAGAATTTGTTTACCGAACCACTTTTAATGGTCACATTGCCTTGAGTCCTAAATATTAATGGATTATAAAGGCCACACTATGCTGCCTATGCTTACGCTGACCTAGTTTGACTCCTATCCGCTTCGGCTGCGGCTTCCAGCTCATCGATATCCAGGTTCATCATAAGGCTCACTTTAAAGCTTCATGTCACCTGAGCGAAACTTCCCAAGCGAACGATGTTCAGTGCATTCACTAGCCAAATGTCCCTAAACACTACCCTGATGCTTCCAGCTTTCTCAGCTCTAATGGCTAGAAAATGGAACCTGTGTTCCAAAACGACACGATTTTCCGTCTTTGAGTAGTTCTGCAAAAAATGCTTCCAAACAAAAATTCGAAAACTGATCAAAAAGTCAGGGAGTGATTTTGAAAGGAAGAAGATGTGCCTTCATAATGAAATTAAAAATGAGAAGAGATCTAGTAAACCTTCGAAGAAAGAGACTGTCAAACTAACCGTTCATAAAACCGGACATTTCACACTTGACGACCTAATATAATCTTACATAGTCATCATAGCAGAAACTGAGAACGGAGTTCCACGTCTCCGACCTCACATGTGCATGCCTGCAATAGTAAAAGGATGCGAGGAGGTACGTCGAGCGTCGATCGAGGTGCATTTCTTGAGGAATTGGAAGGGCGCCGTGGCGACCACTCCGCTAGCGCTGGAAGCGTCGCCGTGACGGTAAACCACAGGATTTTCTCGGCAGTCAGTTGATTCTTGATGACTGACATCAAATGGAATGAAAAACTATGGAGAAGATCCCTGATTTGCTAATATGGAGGCAATTGCTGTGGGAATGGCGTACTCGCAACGCATGCTTCATGCAGGAGAGAAGCGCCCTAGTTCGTCTAATATAGTGAAATTGATAAAGAAGAGCCAACAATGAAAATACTTTCGAAAAAACATCTACAGATGAGGGCATGAAGGAAGAATAAGCGCCATTCGAAGACTACATGAAAATTTAAGATGTGTGCGAATTGTATTCGCTCATCCTTACTGATTTTAATCGCTTGCATCTTGGATGCTTCTACAACTTCATGAGATCGGGTCGCTATAGTGAGCCGATGGCAGTGGCTCTTCCGCAGACTCGAGAAGGACGCCACGCAACCGCGCCACGCGCCCCCGAATCGATGTCGTCTGCTACGCTATTTCTGGCAGCTTTTCTGCCCAATACGGGAGAAGACAATCAAATCGGGAAGAAAAGCGCCTAGAAATAGTATTCATGCGGCAAACGACACAGATTTCGGTGTGCGCCGCGCGGTTGCGCGGCGTCCTTCTCGAGGCCGCGGAAGGGCCAGCGCTATCGACGCTCGCTGTATTTGAGCTTGCCTTGTCGGTATTTGAGTTGAATGTAAGTTGAAAACTGCTAGCACGTTGAAAACTGCTACAGTGATATTGATCTACTTGAGGGCGTTTTACAATGCGTCCTTATTATTTTGAGGCATTGCAGAAATTAGTGGTGTACCTTAAAAAACCTGCCTCCGCAAGAGAACCCATGGCGGAAGCGATCGCATGCTGCAGAAATTTTCATGTGAGAATCTGTGACCTGGCTGTTTCGTTGATAGGTGACAACGGAACAACTCTCTTGTTCCAGAACGATAAGGTCACCTCGAACTCATCAAACCTAGGACGAAACAGAGATTAGGAACAGGTAAGGCTCCAAATTCCGCTTGCGTATGAGCCGTATAAAAAGATGGGTGGAAGCATTGGTAGCAACCCACTTGTACACAGAGCTTCCGTCTGCTCTCACATCATCATTTAAGTACTATCTTTAACTGAGTCCACGAACGATCTATCATTTCTACAGCGTTACAGGCGCGATTCTAAACTGCAGCTAGATCCAGTGTGAAATCCTGGAATTTTTCGGTGTTTACTATGAATATTGATGTCAGATTGTGAAGTTCTAGGTCCAGATGGCTACCAAAACAGCAGTTGTGCTTCTTGCCTTCTTCGGGACCGCGCTCGCTTGCAACACAGCTTGGCCCAATGGTACTGACACCCACACCACTTGGTACCAGTGCGGCAAAGGTCCCATCACTTTCTACAATGCTACTCCGTTTGATGCCAATGGTAAGAACAGTTCCAATGTCGTCATAGCTGCACAGATCAATTCAGTGCTAAAACAATTATGGATGCTTGTTTTGCAGGATTCGAGGTACCTTTTTTCTAGGTAACTACGAATATCCCATTCATTTGAGTAAGCCCTTGATCATCAAGACAGACATCAACAACCCGAAGAACACCTATGGATCTCCGGGACTAAAGCAGACGACGAACATTTGGAGCTGGACCTCTAGCTGCAGCTGGAGTTCTGTCCCAACTTTTGGCATGTTGTGAGTTTTACTCTCTTCAAAAATCGCCCTTCTATGTATTTAACCTCATTTTGTAAGGTTTACTTATTTATTGCACCGCAAGTGGTTTTTGTTGAAATCCAATCCCACTTCTCCAGAAGAAACCTGGATGCCTGCACCAATGGCATTCCATGCCCTATCAAGCCTGGTCGCCAAGAGCTGGACATTCTCATGGACTTCTCTCCGTATGAGGCTATTATCTCTCTACTGAAAGATGACGCTCCTTATCAACTTCAAATGATCCTCCATGACGACGTAACGAAAGCCGACGCCGCGTGCATCACATTCCAAGCCAGAGCACGAATTCAGTAGATGTACAGAAATCAAGCATTAATATTATACATATATGATACAACAATATGGGTGCTTTTACTTTGAAGAATAAAAAATAAATACTTTGTCGTTAGAGCAAAGCCCATGCAGTCGAGCACCTGAAAGCCTCTTTAAAAATTAGTCGCTTTTTCACCATTTCTTGGCAAATATCACTTCTTACCACTTAAACGCTTCTCGGACAACTTTTCGGGTAAGCTTGATAAGGGTTCAAATCCTGTGTTAGATTAGAGTGCTATCAAAATTTTCATGTCCTGCTTTTTGCTCAAGGGAAAGGATGAATTAGAGACCTTGACAGTCACATTTAAACGACAGAAATTACAAAGAAAAAAAAATTACAAAAAAGCAATTATAGCAACTCCTCTCACCACTAAGAATTTAAATGTTTAGTGCATTGAAAAATGGATGGTCTCTTCAACATCGAAAATTGCTTTGCGCATCATCGTAACTCGCACATACATATTACACAGCGACTTTTGATCGCTTAAAAATCCAACGACTTCGGGCTGACCTGGCAGCATGAAATCGGGTAATGTGCAGATAATCGAGGTTATTGTCCTTAGATAACCACCCGCTCTGTCACTATGAAAAGTTCCTTTTTTTAGGCTATACCATTTCTATCATTCTAATCCAGTTAAACGAGATAAATTCAGCCCGTCGGGGATTTGCTATGCCATCTACATATACAGATACACAAATTGCAAGTGGATGCATGTGCAATCACCACTTAATACATGTTTGCGGGAGGCATTTGTAGGATAGCGAGTAGTTCACTATGATAAGAAAGATTAGTTTTGCGTAGCCGCCGCTTCCCTGACCTGTGTGTCATGACGTATTTCCCACCATTTGGCACCGTTCTTCCTCCCTAGAGCCTTGTTTACCAACATTAAGGAGAAGCTTGGAACTCTGCATCTCAATTGGATTGCAACCAGAATGTGGTTTCCTAGACAACTAGTTAGTTGGATTCGTAAGGCTCAGAATTCATTGCTATTAGATGGGTACAAAACCGTGGTAATCCTTGAAAACGCCAAAGTATGCGTCTCATGACCGCACAGCAATACAACATAACTTATGCTAGACTGGCCTGTAGCAGGTAGTCGACATAGATATAAAACTATTATTAACCAGAAGTGCAGAAATTACAACTTTTCCGACAATTGTTTATCATCCACCCTTTGTGATTTGGGTGATTGCAGAGTTCCTTCAACGCCCATGCACCGCAGTACACATTTTTGTCGTCACAGTCTGAAAAGTGAAATTATCAAAATGCAGTTCGGCTCCAGAATCATTCGGATTCTGGAGATTGAACACAGTCAAAAAGGCGAATCCAGTACACAAATGAAAATTTAAGGACAAGAAAGAGCCCATTTTTGAAAAATTTCACACATCCTACTCGTCGTGACGATCAGATATTGGAAACACGTAAAAGAAGCAAATTGTTGTTCCAATTCTGAACTAAGTAGTACGATGATGTCTTCTGGAGCTGATTCCTCCCCCATTCCTCCCTCAAACGCCCATTTTCCTAAAGGCTACAAAAAAGTAGTGTAAGAAGAAAACCGTGAGCACAAGAGCTGAATAGGACGACACAGCGATATGAAGATAAATGTGGTCTGACTGCAAGGAGTGATACAACTACAGTGGACGGCAATGGCGGTGGCGCATTTGCGGCCTCGAGAAGGACGTCGCGCAACCGCGCCGCGTGTGCCGAAACCGACGTTTTCTGCTGCTGTTATGCTATTTCTAGCAGTTTTTCTACCCGATTTCAAGGATTTTTGACCAAATCGGGAAGAAAAAAGCTTAGAAATAGCATTCCTACGGTAGACGACACCGATCCCAGCGCGCGCGGTGCGGTTGCGCGGCGTCGTTCTCAAGGCCGCAGATGGGCCACCGCCATTGCCATCCACTGTACATGAGACCACTCGTAATGGCAAGATTGGTAACAAGAGGATGGCAAGCGTGCCCGACTACGAAGACTATGGATAAAACCAGAACTTACTCGGAATGCAGTACATCTTCTGCACTATTGCAACATCCGCGGCGCTCATTCCGTTTCGCTGGCCTAGAAGACCAGAATTCTGTGCCGGGTTTACCTAAAATTCCTAAATTCAGGTAAGTGGTGGATCATATCCGAGCAGACGTTTCACCTTCGGGATCATCGTAGGTTTCGCTATATTCACAGCAGCCGTGTAAGCGTTGTAGTGCATGATGCTTCCATAGTCATATTTTATTCCATATCTGTAACGATTTTCTGTATTTTCTACAAAACAGTACAGCATCCTAGTAGAAAGTATGTCATTCTGGATTTTCGTATTGCCAGCTTGTCTTTTTCACATACCTTTAATGGGAGCTAGTCCCATGTAGAACTTGGTCAGGATCGACCAGCTACGAGTCAAATAGTATTGAGATATGTGCAATAACAAGTAGATAAAATATAAAAATTATTGAAATAAAATAAATAATCTGTGATAACATGAGATTCAACAAGGAGCACATAACTAGTTAAGATCTCTTTGAAATGCAGTAGTAGATTCCAGGAGTTGATGGAACATCATCGACACGGAGCTCAGGATTGAAAAGATACGCAAAGATATAGTTCCAGAATTGAAAAAGAAAAACGGAATAATGTAACCCATATTGTTTTTATCAAGTAAGCCTATCCACATCACTCACGTTGTAAACATCTTCGAGTCAGCGACGGCAAAATAGTCGAAATGCTGAGGATTGATATTGCTCCAGTCCAACGTGATGTGCTGATCCCTGTCCATCCTCAAGTGCTGATGGTTCAGCCCGAGAGCATGAAGAGTTTCATGCAGTGCAACTCCTCGGGCCTGAATAGATAACAGAAAACTCTATTCCTTGAGTGCTAAGATTTCCATATGTTGTTCTTGGCTGGCGTTTAGCATGACAATGAATATGTACGATTACCGCGGTAAAAGGCTGACTGCGTAACTTACACTCGTCACATTGAATCAGACCAATTTTTGAATTTTCTATGGTACAAAGATACGAAATTTGTGCAAAAAGGAGAGGTGCACAAGTTCACCAGAGCTCTACGGTTTGTAACATATTGTGACAATAAACCTACATTTCCGCACTGGAAGCTGAGGTAAACCGGATTTGCTGGATCCACTCTTCCGATATAGGAAAGTCCGCAGCTGCAATTGAAATCGGTGTGATTAAACATTCTTCCGTAAAACTATCTTATTTTGTGAGTATATACTCACAATGTTGGACTGTCCACTTTCTGGTAATTGATGTGATACCCTCTGGGAGATGCCACATATTTGAATCGGACACATGTTTTCTGCTCAATTTCTTTTAAAGCATTGCGTACGTCATTTTTGTCGTATTCTTCTGAAAGGGAGTTTTTTTAAAGGTGGTACGGTGGAAAATCGATGAAAAAATTGATTGGAACGAGAAAACCATAACGCTACTTCCTACCTAACGACTCGTCGAAAGTGTACGGAATTGGCGTGCGAAGATCCCATTTCTGCACAGGATTTTCCTCGAAAAACACTGAAGCTCTAAATTACTAGTTATACGTACGTATGTCAAAACATATTTATCCTTGTAATTTCTCAGAGATATTGGTTCATTTTTTTCTCCTAACACGAGATGACGTACAGATGTCTCAACGTGAAATAATCAGCAACTACTCGGTTCCAATGATAACCCCGAGGACTTCACTTTATATCAACGGTTTTTGCTGGCAAGAAAAAAAACGGTAAGGAAAAAAAGAACTCCAAGTCTGTTGGAGTCGCAAGCATCATTGAGACCACCCTGGATAAACATGGTAAACCACCAACCTCCCCCCACCCCGCCTTCCCTACGCTTACCCTTAGTTAACACAGGCGTACGCACGTTTACCCTAAGTGATCGCACTGATGTTCACAGACCCCGTACTCGCCAAAAGTGAAATAATGTACATTGGAGTGTCTCTTCGAGCCATGAAAGCATAAAACCATCAAATAAGATTTGAAAAAAACAACACTGGATATAACTACGGTTATGACAGCACAAATTAGTGATTCCGCCACGCGGATCTTAATCACTTGACAGCTTAAGGTCGAGAAAGGGACTACTCTGGAGCAGCGTGACCTGGAAGCAGACCAGGAAGCTAAGAGGTCGAGCTACATAGCATGTGGGAAATACCCAAAGAAGTTTTTTGCTGATTTCATTTCTAGAAGGCTTGGTACTATATATGTACGTTAGTCGATGACGGCATGCACTTGGTTCTTACAGGATATTCTAGTGCACAACATGGAGTTTAATTTAACTCAAACTATGGAAAAAGTGTGATCCATCGTGTATTTATTCCAAATGAGCATTTGCAAACTTGATGAAGGCTCGCGAAGGGGTGAGGTAGCAAGAGAACTTGCTACCTGAGACTTATCCGCACCCAGGGGTTTGAACACTTTTCTAAAAAATTTTTCGAAGAAATCTCCCTGTCCTCCAGCTTCGGCGGAGTCCCTTTTTTGCTTGCTAGGGGCAGTACGAATCATATGAGTTCAGTAGAATCGCAGACGTTTATATTTTTCCGCTGTCTTCAATGCATACCTCTTAAACTTTGCAGTGCCGCCCACACCCGGTGGAGGTACATCCGAACCCACACCACCTTTTCCAAGTTCGTTAAGAAGGAAATGGGCTTGTTTTTCCGTTAGCAAGACATCTTTATCGAACACCCCGTTGTCCGCAGCAGTCACCTGAAGGAATAACAAGGAAAATGCGGTTGAGGTTGTAGTTCTCCAAAGGAAAATGCTTCAAGGAAATTGTAGGGTAAGGAATTAGGCATTAACAGATAGCAGTTGGCGCGTAGGATATCTAATTTTTGCAACACCTGCAAAGATGGAACTAAATGCTGAAGGACGCACCACGCTCGTTAGATTGGCTTTTTCCAGCAGAGCCTGCTTGACTTGCATCGTCCTATCCAGGCGAAGGTTGATGTTCTCCGTGTTATCCTTTCCGGTGACGGACTTCTCGAAGTCGAATATCTACAAAAAAAAGATTTTCCTCATGTCTACTGCCATAGCGACGAAAACCTAACCTTCTTCACGACTGTTTCCTTCAAAGCTAGTTGTTCCTTGTTTTGTTCCATGCACTTGAAATTACGGCAAACGTTCTGAAAATAGTGGTCTGGGCATTCGTCGTCGGATCCTCACGTAATAATGGCAGTGTGCTTTCTCACTTTAATTAGGTTGCCTGCTTCTGGACTAATAGCACCAAGCTGAAGAATGAATCCTCTAGCAGCTTGGACAAGATCCTGATTAATTCCTTGAAGTGGATCTTTGATGAACAACCTGTAAAATGTTTCGATTGATGCCATTCTGCTGAGACAAATCCCAGAAGTGCATGCTTCACGTTTCGGGAACACAAAATAAGCGTAAAACAACTTACTTTGGAACTTTCGGTAAGAATTTGCCACCCTCCCTGATGACGGTGTCAATGATGTGGGAGATTTCGGAGAACATAGGAATGTTTCCGCCTCTGAAAGTCTTTTAAGTGCATTATGTATTTCCTTCACTGCAGAAATAATGGGAGATATGGAGAAAATTATTAGTAATTATTAATTATAGCTAATCAGTGCCACAATTCTGAAGAGAATTACCTGCATTTAGGGTGTCCCGGGAATCGTCTGCAAAATCTTCGCCCACGCCTTTGCCATACGTGATCCGGTGGCGGTGGTCCCATGGCCCATGCCTTAGAGATTTTCAGATGACATGACCAAAACCATATAATGACTAACTGCTTCCTATAAGCCATTGCTCTCCACAAATAGCAGTCTAAGGGGAGACTAGTGCCATTAAGCGAACTTGATGAAGCAAAGACTGACTCTAAAGCAGCTGACGTCTAGAACTTTCGGAGAAAGGAGGTCATCACTCTTCTTTTTGTCTTTCATCATTTGCAAATGAAAGTATGACAACCCATTACTCTCCTAGTGCCATGGCATGGCATAACCTCTAGCGTCAGACTAGGAAGCTTTCATTTTTGCTTCTGTTCAACAAATCACTGCGACAACCATGTTTGCTCTCTCTCTCTCTCTCTCTCTCTCTCTCTCTCTCTTTTCCTCTCATACGATAGCAGTATTTAGGAGTAGTCTTGGAGAAGCATAAAAGCCTATCCATTTTGATTCTTACTTCTTCTTCTCTTACTGATGGTCACTAACTTATCTTCTTGAAATTCGGAAGTGGTTCTTTCAAATTTGCTCCTCTTTAGGGGACGCGGTCTTCACGATTACGGAGATGAGGTCACGACGACGAGCCTATGCCATAGTTTTGGAAAAGAACCTTTTTTCTCAGAAGCGGTGATATATACTTGGCAAGCGAACTCAACTATGTGCTATTAGTTACTACAAGCATGCGAGTGCTCGTTTCTACGAACAACTTCTACTGAGCGACCTAACAGTTGCAGACGCAGATAAGTTGAAGGCAGTGGCGGAAGCAGGGTGGGTCGGCAAATTTTTGAAATTACTTTACAATACATATAAAAACCTTGTATTAGTTTATTTTTATTTGTTTATTTTTATTTTTATTTTTAACATAATTTCTATTCATTATTTAGTATTATAAATAATATTTTCATTAATTTTATTTTCCATCTTTGTCCCCAATGCGGCGGAGGCCCCACTTTTCTCCCACGCCCCCTCCCCTCCCGCCCACTTTCTGCGTCCGCCACTGGTTGAAGGGGGAGCTTGTGAACGAGCATGGAGTTTGAAACTGGTGGCTCCACCTTTTTGGGCACTTGAACGGTAGACATTTCGGAATAAAGTCGTAGAAAAATTATATTTGAGCTCAAGCAATCACAAATGAATCACTATAAAATAGTAAGAGAGTAAGGATAAGCCAGCCTGATTTTTCAAAAGTCTTTTTCATGGGGAAACTCTGAAAAATCTGCCAGCCCACTCATTGGTCGCCCCTCCGCTCTGCCCTGCCCTGCGTCTAGCTACATATACTAACTAAATAGATCCACTACACACTAACGGTTAACACACTCAGCGATTTCTCACGCGGAATCCCTCGACAATGTCTTCTCCGCCACTTCCCTTGATACCGCTAGCGATATTCGCTGACAGGTCGCCGACTCCCTTCACGAGTTTTCCCTAAATCACCAAGGCCACCACCTTGAAAAATGATTCATTTTTTCTGGAATTTCTTTTTAGTTCCTCAGGTTTGAGCCTCACGAGGTAGAGAATCTCTCTCCCTCTAGAAAAGAAAAGAAAACAAGGAACAACTAAAATCAATTAACAGAATTAGCTCCAACTTACTAATAGGTTTTGTGCGTTGTCTTCGTTTTGTTGTCCCCATGGTTGTTGTTGTGGTTGTCGATTTCCCCATTGATTTCCTCCCCATCCTCCTTGGCCCTGGTTTCCCCATCCTCCTTGACCCTGATTTCCCCACCCTCCTTGGCCCTGTCCCTGATTTCCCCACCCTCCTTGGCCCTGTCCCTGATTTCCTCCTCCGAGACCTTGGATTCCTCCTGGAAACTGTACATATTATGCCCGACTGAGACAGTGGATTACATTAATGAGTAAAATGGAAGAATGCAGAACAAATATCCACTATTTGTAGTATAGAAAAATCAAATGCCACGATTATGTAGTTCCAGCAGAAAAGAAATCAGCAAAAAAGGCTGATGAAGGGGGAAACTCAGCGAAAGAAAGGCTGATGAAGGGGGAAACAACGGTTAAATGTTATTCTGGCGTGATTGTGGTAACATCAAGATTTTTTTATGTTCGTCCTTGATGGAATAAACGAAAAGCCGAGGGAGATTTACTTTTCCCGGGAACTCATTCTAGTGCTTCAAGTATTTACTCGAAATTACTCCCCACAAGTGATCAAAGGCGTTCACTGTTCTCCGTTTTTAACTGTTTTTTGACTCATTGAAGTTGGTGTTTTGCCTAGTTCCCTATTTTTCAAGAAAAAAATCAGGCACATTCCTAATGAAAAGGCTGAAGTGCGTCACCGGTCCAACAAGTATCGCTACTCCATGCTTTAACGCTTGAGAAGACAGAGATCCTTGAAAATTATGAAAAAAGGAATTGCGAACAAATTTTGACCTCTGTTTTTAGGTAGATAGAGTAAGGAGAGGAAGGCCAACTATCTCATTTTGGACCTGGCCCTCTCTATAACCATAAACGATCGGAATTCTAACTAGTCGGGTGCTGGTAACTGACTTCGAGGTTTCATAAACCAAAGTTGTTCGGCGGTTCAAAATGCTCAGTTAATTGCAGAAAATGGCAATATGAAACCAGCATAAGCTTGTTTCATAATGCTATTTTGTTGATTGGGGTTACATCTGCTGGCCTTTAGTGCTAGGTATTTGTCCTTCATCCTATTAAGAGGGATATTTGGGGGCGATATAGGTAAAACTATCTTCAAAAGTCAGAATTCGGAGGCTCAATATGCGAGTTTTGAAAAACACAGTAATTTTGGAAATACGGAAACCAGATGTGCAAAAGGCATAGTGTTAAATTTCTTTGGCACAGCGGAAATTAAGTGAGTCCCAGTATTTGGAAGCGATAGAATATCAAGTAGACATAGGATTCAATAAAATCCAGTTAATTTCGTTGACAATTTAACCACCGACTTGAAAAATTGTGTACTCAAAGGAGAGAGGCCCAACAGCCCCTGTTACTTTTTCCCCAGGACCTTATTGCTCCCTAGAACACTCAATTTTTCGCCTTATTCGGAACCAAATAGTACCATTCGAACACATCTAAAGGGCTACACGTCTCTGAATATAAGATTAAGGAATTCAGCTACTTTGCAAGTCGAAAAGAACAACGTTCGATGTCTGTATTTTTGTTTCCGAGTAGATATGGGAAATCCCGCCGTGTATTTCGATGGAACACTAAGAAGCTTCTCGTAAAAGATGGGACTTTCGAGATTTTCATCAGTTTTTTTTGAAATTTTTCGAATGCAGTGAAGTGCGAATATGAAGTGTCCGGTTCGTTCATCTATGTGTTGCATGTTTTCCTTTGATCTCGGAAATAATACAAACTGTCAGGTTGTACATGTAAGCGAGACAAATAGAGCGTACAAGACGACGCTTTCAGGCAAAAACAAAAACATACTTTGAGAAAGGGGCGTGAAAAAAAATAAAATAAAATGGTCCCACCAAGAATCTGCCCTAGTAGTCCTTGACTCCGCACTTGACCCTGCTGAACAGTCAAAAGAATCAGCGGAAGTAGCATAGCGCCAGCGCGCTGGGCAGGCGACTCACTCTTGAAGCGGAAAAGGGAGATGACGAACGTCAGCCAAGAGTGTTACAAAAAAACCTGTTGCCACCCAATAACAATTCGATAGAGTGATTTCGGCAAACCAATACACCAGAAGACGAACCATACGGATTATCTGGGATACTCTTGAAATACTGTCGTTTGCTTGTCCCTGTGGATGGTACCCACTCGTCTACGGACACTTACGACACTCGCGGGCTCGCCGGATATATTAATCCTACTGGACTTGCCGAAAAAAAAACATCCAGGTGTGGTACAGAAGTTATGGAAAGTCAGCTCTCTAATAACGACCTCAGATCAAACATGAGTTGTGCTTTCGGTGAGAATAACGAAACAACAGCTTTTTATGTACTTCCCTGCCTGAAATATACGCACATGGGTGTTTTGCACGCCCAGGTATTGGTGTTCATTCTTGCTTCACTGTGGTTTTGCTTTTATTGTTGATTAAAACAATATAAATATCTGGCTGGGTGAATGTGTTTTCGATCTAGCCAAATAGCCACAGTTTAAGGATCTACAAATCTAACGGTATTTCTGACAATAAAGTGCTGTACCACTTTCTCTCTTTCTCTCTCTCTCTCTCTCCCTCTCTGACTGATGAGCATCGCTTCTCAGACGTTCTATAAGCCTAACGTGACATAATTTAGTTCCGAATTGAAAAAGAAAACAATGATAATGACATATCCAAGATTCCGCCTTGTTTCGATTGCATTGGGATCAAAATTATTCCATTTAATTATTGGAAGCAAATTTTTCGAATTTTTATTATGAGGCGGCATTGCGCTGCCCAGTGTAGGGTGTTCTCGAGATCCACGGACTTCGATAATAGAATTGCAATTTCCCTCTTTCGTAACCTCATTAATATTTATCATTCCGTGCATTCAATTGGTTTCGGATGTATGCCAGGAAGAACGATAGCTGGCAGTAGTGGTCTGCAAGGAACTCCTGTGTCAATATCCTATGCAATTGTAGCCCCGCCCCTTGGTAGATGCAAGATTTACTGGTGCTAACAGTTACGTGTACGTTAGTTTTTTCCACTACCAAAGATGACCTATTTGAACAAAACAAAGTATGGCGAAAGTAGATAAAGCTTAGTTTTTACTGAATTGTGACGCATAATCGCTAAGAGTTATTACATTTTTGTCCTAAATACCAAAAATCCACATCCAGTCTAGCGCTGAACCAAATGCAGTCTTCTGTCGTTTGTACAGTATAGGCTAGGATGCGTATCGTGCGAGATGGGCGTGGCAGCCACTACGTACGATGCACGGTGCAGCTGCCACGACCTATCGTTCCTTCTCACTGTCCACCCATTGGTTTGTGATCGGATTCACAGCGTGCGGAAAAACGGAACTTAGGGTCCCAAGCCCATGCCGCCACAGCGCCTGCGGATACGTACGCAATGAAACGCGCGCAAGAGGGAGGCGGGAATTGCAATTTGCTGGGTAGATTGTTAGCAGAGTTCCAGAAAAAAGCGCAAGATCATGAACTGAACACTATAAATAGTTTAAAATCTAATAAAGCTGTAGTTTAAATTCCAGGAAAAGTCGATTTTGAGAAATAAAACATCGATGCAAGAGTTATCTGACATGCTGATTACGAATATGACATCTACATATTTTGTACCAAAATGCAGTTCTTGAGGTGTTTCGAGCGTATTCGGCATAATGCAGAATTTCCCCAGAATTACCAGTGTTACAGTGCTGTATTAATTGACCCGAATCTGGGATGAGCGGAATTCCGACTTCTAACTTCTGAAATTTCCGATATTCCAGCGTTTTTTGAGTTTCCGACTTCCGAGTTCCGATTTCTGGAAAATCGCGGAAAGAGCCGGAAGTTTTGGACGGTGACCAAGCTGAATTTCGTCATATGAGTTTCGTGGAGTTTCTTAGCAGGTATCCGACACCTTCTACCCTACACGGCAGTAAGACATATACCAGCAGTGGCGTTTTCGGTCTGTATTCTGTTTTCTTACATGCATTGTCGTCATCCATCGTACCACACAAACATAGGAAAACAGCAACCTCTAGCCGGATTGGAATTCCGGAAGTTGCGTTGCGCTGACTGCAGTTTTACTTGTCATGTTGTACCGAATATGTCTACTAAGTTTAGTGCTATATTTATATCAATATGTGGAGGAAATCACAGTGTTGGAAAGTGAGTTATTTGGATAAGAGAATGCTGCTGAACACTATATACATGGTGAAAAGGGCAATTCAAACTTGGAAACCATCCACTCCCACTCAATATACACGTACTGTCAGCTGACTAAATAGTACAGAATTGATCCAGAAACAACGATTAGTTCTTTCAAACCATAGGGTCGCACTGGATACTGCGCAGAACATAACTCTACTGGATAATTGACAAGAGAAACTACCGTAGAGTGGAGGGGTGGAGTGAGAATGGTGCTAATAAGGCTCTACATACTTCACTGTGAGCTGTGATTCTGGGAGCAGTGTGATGGCTATACCATTCCAAAAAGCTTTCGTCTCAACTATTGAGTTTTCCTTGTCTGACCTCCATGGTTTACTACTACTCATTTTTCCTTTATTCATCGGTGACTCATTTTTCTTCTGTTTTTGAATTCCTAAGTAACGTCATTCATGGGCACAATTGGATGAAGCTTTTCAAATGAACACTCGTTTATCTAACAATACACTGGTTAATCTCCTTCCCCATTCAAGTCTCCGTGTACATACATGTATTGGCTACTCTGTACTTCCGACTTCCCACTTCCGGCACTTCTGATATTCCGGTGAGGGCTTTTTTTTTGGGGCTTCCGACTTCTGACTTCCGAGTTCCGAGATTTTAGATCTGACTCGCTCATCCCTGACCCGAATCCCCGAATACGGTGCTTTTTGCATCGTGATGCCCTTTTTCAGCTGTCAATGCTCGGGATGGGTGTGCTTTCTTTCCTGAAATTACAAGATTTGTATTTGTGAAGCATTTGATGAAAGCACATTTGGGATAAATTCACTCGTTTGATCCACTATCGCGTTGGAGTTTCAATACCGCTGGGAAACTAATCCATAACAACGAAAAACGAATTCTCCGGATGGGAAAGTTTGCTTCTGAGAAAGGTGGTGAAGTGCCTTGAGCGATATTCCCTATGAATCCTCTTAACAAATCACCGTAAGGGCGGCACTGGCGGAAAAATGGATACACTCTCCAATGATGAAAGCGAGAGGTTTAGACAGTGCTTTCAGGGTTTCGCGGCGCGAACCCTACTCTAACGTCTCGAGCCCTCGGCCCACCTCCCCAGAGAGGAACAAGCACACAAGAAAAATCAGAAGAACAGTGAAGGGTGGTGGTTCTTCTCGTAACAGTCCAACAGCCAGGTATACTCTAAGCAGCAGCTTTGCACTGATACGGAGAACGTTGTCAACTGCAAGTTACGAATTTTTAGTTTCTGTCCTTGAAGTGAAGAATCGACCAGAGAACTTAATGTGTTCTCGGAGTCATCATAGGAACAGCAAAGTTGAACTGACAACAGGTTTTTGTGCTTAACCACTGGTTTTTGACGGGTTCGACAGCGGGCACTCAATTTCCATTCCCGAGATGATGGCAGTTTATGAACTTTCTCGATGATGATCCCGTTGTACGCAAACATTTCAAATCGACATTTTTTTTTACTTTGCTGACCTACTCGCTTTGAATCTGGAGATATGAGATTTTAGGAGCGATCACTCTTCGGATGACCCCACGTTATATGACGAAAAGAATGCTGTAGTTCGATCTGCTCTTACGAGGCAATGTTCAAGGATTCCATCGAGTCATCCTAGAGCAGGCGAAAGCGGTCGAGGAAAAACAGCCAATAAGGAAAATCTTTCATTACAACGTATCACACCGCAATATTTCCACTCCTTCTGATGATTGGGCTAGTAGCAAACGCCAACAGTAAACTAATGGAGCTGGGCTTCAACCGGCTGGGCTTCAACCCTCAGCAACCGCCGTTCTCGAACCCCTCCCCGTAAATTACCGTGTGACCTGCCAAATGAAGGCACCATATCAGAAAAACGATTTTCTATGGATAATGATGTAAAATTGGGGTTTTGAGACCGTTGACTCGTAGGAACAGAAGAGAATCAATGTCCTGCCCTCACAATTCACAATTCTCTTTGCGTTTTTTTTTCTTCGTATTGTTGACTAAATAAGTTTCTTAACAAGAAAAAGAAAATAAAATTACGATGGGATTACTGAAGAAAAAGAAGAAGATACTGATTCTGTAAGAAAAACGTTGGTGAGATATACAATGCGAAAAATTAACTAAGTAAAAAATAAAGGAAAATAAATTTTTTTACTGAAACTGCAAGCAACCCAATCGATGGGATTCTTAAGGAGGAACGAAAGTGCAGAAATCAGCTGTATTCCGAGCCCAAAAACGCGAAATTAAAGCTACCGCAGTTCATGTCATTTATATAAGCAGTAAAAGAGAAAGCAACGTGTTTCATTTCATGAGATTATGGTGGGTTCACTGCAAGAAGGGAAGAAAATACTGGTTCTGTAAGGAAAACATACTTTGGTGAGATAGGTTTTTGGGGTCGATAAGGTTGGAAGTGTATTTAGTGGTGGACTCCACTTTCCCCACTACCATCCGGAGCCGTGGGATAAATTCTGAACAATGATGGTCAATGCAAGTTTCTGCAACCAAGAAGTGTCACAGCAATGTATCGGCATTACCGTCCAACCCTCACCCAGCACTTCTCAGCGATCTGAGAAGAAATCCCTGGGTGAGGGTTGGACGGCAACGCCGATTGTGAACTCAGAGAAGGACGAAAACGAGGATTGGGAGTAGAGTTTTGACCGAATCGAATAAAATTCGAATATTTATTCGAATGCTCGAATACTCGAAAATTCGAATATTCGAAAATTTTAGGTCGAAAATTCGAATATTTGCAGTTGTTTTGCGTCGCAACTGTTATTTCAGTTCCATTTTCTCGCTGAAGAACCATTCCAATTGAAACCCCAGTCCAATTTCTCATTTCAACCTCAATTTTCCCAAAAACGTGCTCGTATCTTTGCACGCATTCGAAAGCCACCAACAGCATTTGAAAGCTTTGAAACTGCAATCCTACGAGGTATACGACATTGGCGACGATGATCTCTCCGGTGAAACCTACTTATGTACTTTTCTAGAGACTTGAGAAACCAGCAGTTTCAACTATACTTCTGATTATTCAAGCCTTTCCTCCAGAACTATGTAAGTGAACTGCAAACTATAATATAAAATTTTACACAGCATTCCTCCTTATATTTAGCTGATTTTCGGCTACTGCTCCGTTTAAATTCTTTCTAAGTACATCACCGTTAGTTATGGAATTCAAAGTTCATACAAAATCTTGAGATCTATTATTATCCATTCTTCCCAAACATACTCCGACTTCTTGTTATAGAAGTTCTGTTGGTTTTAACATTCAACGTACAAGCATGCAGTTGGACCTGATAAACAGAAGCAATAATGAGGAACGGGATAATACACAGTGTTCTTTTATCTTGCTGACGCTTTTTTGTTGATAGCTGGAAACGCATTCATGGTCAAGGTAAATGAACTACTCTGTAAATGAACTAAACATTATTTTTTACAGCGTCAATACCTCTACATTTACTACCATGACACGTTTTGTTAAACTACAACACGGAGATATTAAAGCGAAAGCCTTCTCACGAACGAAGTGTTCCATTCACTTTACGATCCTTTAATGATGGTTACAGACCTCAAATGACGTTCTAAAGCTTAGAAATTTCAACCGGTTGCAAATTTAGAACCGATAAGGGACCAACTCTACAGCAGCACAAGCTTCCACTCATGAGAAGGTTGTGAGAAATTCCAAAACGGTAAATGAAACTTACTACCCGAAAAGTTTCATGCCGGTTCTGATTGGCAAACATATCGCCTTGTTCGCCTAAATGCATGGGTACAAAATGTTTTTACCAAATGGAATGTTATTCGAGTAAATATTCGAACATTCGAATATTCGAAAGTTCGAATATTCGAAAATTCGGTGGTTCGCAAAAATTCGAAAATTCGGTGGGTTCAGAAAATTCGAAAGTTCGAATATTTGAAAATTCAATGGTTCGCAAAAATTCGGAAATTCGAATATTCGAAAATTCGGAGATCCCTAGAAATTCGAAAGTTCGAATATTCGAAAATTCGAAAAATATTTTCGAATGTAAAACTCTAATTGGGAGACAAAGATTCCGAGAAAGATTGGATGATGGAGTCATACACGAGCAATACGGAGAAACCTCTACTTAACCAATGCGGATGCAAAACGATTTGAGCAGACGCAGAGGAGTAGTCAGAGAGCCGTGTTCTGGCCGCTATGGAAATGCCCTTATGTTGAAATCCAACTTGACATAGCGGTGTGGACTGTGCAGGACCCGACGCGGGATAGGTCCCACGACGATGTGTTGCGTTGGTGGTCTGCCGCTCAACAAGGACTGTTCCTGCTAATTTAGTTCACAAGTGGTACACCTGGGTCCACGTGAGGTGAGGTTCGTGGACGTTTCCGGAACGTTCTGAACTTCCCGCTCATCTAGAGTGGAAGGTTTCAGAGCAAAAGGTAAAATATCTTGCTATGTATCTCGATTGTATCCGATCTCGCCCAACCCCCCTCCCCCCGTTCGGACTCGACCGCGTTGCGGCGTCCGATCTCGTCCAAGCCGAGTCCTATCTCTGCTCATGCACTCTGATATGGTATGAAATAGCGGTAAACGACGTCATACTGTCTGAAACATCCAAAATACCACTAATCTAACGCGAAAGTGCGTGTGGCAGTTGTGCTGCCAACCTAGACGGGGGTCCCATAGATGCGCATCCTAGGTTACATTTGCATAGGATATTGATACACGGGTTCATACCATCCTACTATTGCCAGCTATCGTTCCTGGCATACATCCATACAGCGTCCTTGTGAGCGTAATCACACCTCCATCAAAAACTAGAAACCGCAATTTCTCTGATAACTGTGCAGTACGAACGCAGCCCGTATGGACTAAATCACCAGAATTTCACAATCTGCCGTTAAAAGAGTGATATACACTGCATGCAAACAGCAAAAGCCGGCGTAAGATTAGCTTACCTCGGAGGACTACACTAGAGTTTTGACCGAATCGAATAAAATTCGAATATTTACTCGAATGTTCGAATATTCGAAAATTCGAATATTCGAAAATTCGGAGGTTCCGAAAAATTCGAAAATTCGATGGCCCTGCAATATTCGAAAGTTCGAATATTCGAAAATTCGAGGGTTCGCGATTATTCGAAAATTCGAATATTCGAAAATTTTAGGCCGAAAATTCGAATATTTGCAATTGTTCTGCTTCGCAACTGTTATTTCAGTTCCATTTTCTCGATGAAGAACCAGTCCCACTGAAACTCCAGTCCAATTTCTCATTTTAATCTCAATTTTCCCAAAAACCTGCTCGTATCTTTGCACGCATTCGAAAGTCACCAACTGCATTTGAAAGCTTTGAAACTGCAATCCTACGAGGTTTACGACATTGGCGACGATGATCTCTCCGGTAAAACCTACGTATGTACTTTTCTAGACACTTGAGAAACCAGCAGTTTCAACTAAACTTCCAATTATTCAAGCCTTTCCTCCAGAACTATGTAAGTGAACTGCAAACAACAATAATAACTTTTACACAGCATTCCTCCTTATATTTAGCTGATTTTCGGCTACTGCTCCGTTTAAATTCTTTCTAAGTACATCACCGTTAGTTATGGAATTCGAAGCTCACACAAAATCTTGAGGTCCTCTTGTTAACCTTTCTGCCCAAACATACTCCGACTTCTTGTTATAGAAGTTCTGTTGGTCTTAACATTCAACGTACAAGAATGCAATTGGACCCGATAAACAGAAGTAATAATGAGGAACGGGATAACACGCAGTGTTTTTTTTATGTCGCTGGCGCTTTTTTGTTGATAGCTGGAAACTCATTCATGAGCAAGGTAACTGAACCACTGTACCCAACATTATTTTTCCGCGTCAAAACCTCTACCTCTACATTCACTACCATGGCTCGTTTTGTTAAACTACAACACAGAGATATTAAAGCGAAAGCCTTCTCACGTTCGAAGGGTTTCATCCACTTTACGATCCTTTAATGATGGTTACAGACCTCAAGTGAGATAAGCGTTCTTAAGCTTAGGAATTTCAACCAGTTGCAATTCTAAAACGGATGAGGGACCAACTCCACAGCAGCACAAGCTTCCACTCATGAGAAGGTTGTGAGAAATTCCAAAACGGCAGATGAAACTTACTACCCGAAAAGTTTCATGCCCGTTGTGATTGGCAAACATATCGCCTTGTTCGCCTACATGCATGAGTACAAAATGTTTTTACCAAATGGAATGTTATTCGAATAAATATTCGAACATTCGAATATTCGAAAGTTCGAATATTCGAAAATTCGGTGGTTCGCAAAAAAAAATTCGAAAATTCGGAGATCCCTAGAAATTCGAAAGTTCGAATATTCGAAAATTCGAGGGTCCGGGTTTATTCGAAAATTCGAATATTCGAAAATTCGATGGTTCGCAAAAATTCGGAAATTCGAATATTCGAAAATTCGATGGTTCGCAAAAATTCGGAAATTCGAATATTCGAAAATTCGGGGGTTCCCAAAAGTTCGAAAATTCGAATATTCGAATATTCGAAAAATATTTTCGAATGTAAAACTCTAGACTACACCCGACACTCTCTTTTGCGCGCCTTGGACGAGATCGGACCCCGTTTGGACGAGATTGGACGTCGCAGCGCGGACCAGATCAGACGGGCGGGGTCGGATGAGATCGGAAATAATCACGTATCTCTAGCGTTACTTCTTTTCGTTAAATGACACCTCGAGCAGAGTGCACCCCAGCTATTGTTACCAGGATAATTCGTCCACTTTGAAGTATCGGCTACATGTTACCCTCTTGGGAACGTTCACGAATCACGCATCTGCTATCTACACAACTTTTGGAGATCGCTCACATTTCCTCTTCATTATTGCTAATGAGTTGGAGTTAGCGCCCACGGAAATCTCCTTCTCTCGAATTTTTTCTAGACGAGCGCTGGGAGGAAGAAAGAACATGGAAATTGAAACTATTAATTTCTTCGCTCTCATCTATTTTTGCTCACTGCTATTCTATTCTCACTATAGTAAGCAGCGTAACAAGCATTGGGAATGTTTTTGGCCTTGCTGTCTTTCGTTTCCTTTCTCAAGAAAATGTATGGTACTATGTATACTTATACCTAAAAATTGGGACTATGAAACGTCTTTTACCTAATACGTATTGCCCCCACCACCTACTGTGTAAATAGTAATTTATCGGGCCCTATCAGTGGCAGACAAGAGAGGGGGGGAAGAAAAACTGAGGACTTTGACTTTGGGACACTGAGAGGTGGAATACAAAAAAACCATTATATTTCTTGGTGAATAACTAAAAACATATAATCAAAACATGGGACTAAAATAAAATCAGCATACTTTTCAGCTTGTTTGTAGGAGGGTAAATTTGAAAAAAGTTTGTAGAGTAAACTGGAAAAATTTGCTAGCTATGTTTAAGTTCTTTAGTGTTGTCCGCTCCTGATCAGTTAGTGCAGCAGTAGAGAAAAACAGCACTTCCACCTGTACACATCGCCTCCGATCAAATGGGTAATGGCTGCAATTTTTCGTACCAATTCTCTTATTTTGTTGATTTTTTGCCTGGCTGAAGATTTTAAACTCCGATTAGCTCCATCATTCCAGGAATGCTTGGGATGACATTGCTTTTCAGGGCCGCGCGTACGCAGCCCCACACACAAAAATTTAGCTGTTGGCGAATCTCAGTTCGAGACTGCCACACGGGTCAGCCCGGGCGAAAGTGCAATGCGCGGGCCTCACCATGGGGGTCCCGCCTTAATGATCGCGAGACGCCCCCAGCCAGGTAAGTTTATGAGCCGTTGTCGTGCGTTGGGAGCCCGCTCCCCGCTCCGTACCCCTCGCTGCCGCAACTACGCAGCCCCGCTTGTTCCGAGAGAGCGAGGCTGTTAGGCGGGCGTCGGTAGCGTTGAAACGATACGCATGCAATGTTGTCCTCCGATGAGGACATTACTGGGGGATTCAGAAGCAGTGTTCTGCAAGAAGTCTCGGTGAAGAAGTAGTGTAAATTTGGTAAGTTTCCTAAGAGTATTTGAAATTACACTTATGTTTGCTTCATAAAATTTACTAAAGGTTGTCTACAAGATGATATGAAGGAAAAATGAGACGAACTCTGCAATTATTGCCATGGTGGAATCCGCACTGATCTATTCTATTCCTCTTTTACTTTTGGAATTACGCGTGGGCATTTCTGTTTGGGATAGAATTTGCTTCAAAAACCGAAACACAGCGCCGTTACCCAAACGCTTACAATATTCACTGTGGTATCGAGGATCTTTCGGCACTGCCATTGGCAAGGCTGAGGGACTCAACCCTCGTATCTCGCAACTGACAACGTTCTCAATCTAAGTGCGAGGCTGTTAGTTAGGGTGCAATTGGCTTTTGGATTCAGTCAAAAAAAAAGTCCACTCCAAACTTTGAGAGGTGGTTTCCTCAACATAAGACTTTTCTCTCGTTTTTTTATTCTGCGCTTGTTCCTCCCTCGAGAGGTGGGCCGATCCCAACAGCAGTGCAACGCTGGGCCGACCCGCGATGGGGTGCGAGCAAGCCCGCGACCCCATCCGGTCCCAAAAATCAAATAACCTTAACGAGACTCATTCGAATCTCTATCGAAGGTTAACTCGATAAGAACAGAAACTAAACTTTGATCTTAGCCAAAAGGCCGAGAAGCGATGTCGACCTCGCTTTGGAGCTGGACCACCTCAGCCATAGAGTCGTACCTCTCACTGGTGGCCTGAGACTCAATTATTTTCGCCGAGGAGTGCAACGAGAAAGGCGCGCTCACCTGTGAAAGTAACACGTTGTGTATTACAGTTTGCTCCGACATTAGTCCGGGTCATACCTCAAGGTGATTAGGGTGTCTTAATATTATCGTTAACAGGTCAGACAGTCACATCTATTGGGCCGGTGTATTTCTGCAATACCCACCCATCGATTATTGGGATGGTCAACCTCCTCCTAGAAAAGAATCACTATCTGACAAGTTGTAAGGGAAAGCTCACGGTCTAATTTTGGCAGCGTCGATAAGAGATCAGTTCGTGGAAAACACTGGAATGTGAAGCGAAATTGGACAGAAACAACCTCTACTGGGATTCATGGATGTTCCCGGAAAAGCAGTCTAACCGCTATTCCAGGACGGAAGTGTGCTCCTGTTGAAAATGGTTGTTTCTCAAGCAAACGACGTGCTTCAGTAAGAGACAAGAAGTTCTGTTGAAGAAAACAGAATTTTTAGTCTTTTTTAAAGGAACTATGATGGTCCTAAATAAGTGGGAAGCTCAAAACCTTGATTAGTCGCGGCACAGGAGATCTCTGCTTAGGCCAAGATGGGCGCTAAAGCTTTTACAGTTGAATTTCCACGTTTAAGTTTCGAGATGTAACTTTTTTTGACAAAGGGGGATAGAGCCCCGCCTATCCAGGGAAAGGCGGAATTTTCTTATTTATTCATTGCCCTGAAAGTAAAGAAAGAAAATTCAGTGGTCCATAAAACTGCGTTAGTAATACAATTTCTTCTGTGAACTAATAAAGATGACTATTGCAAGTCGCCTTCGCAGATAATTTGGCGATAACCCATAAGTTGGAGGCGATAGCAATCGAGTTTTTTAGTTTGGGAAAAATTGCCGTAAATCGTTATTCGTAAATCGTAAATCGTAATTGCGCACACCCCTGTTCTATGCTGCTGGTCGTATACAACTTCCATCTAATTTTTCACGAAAAGCTTGTCCTCCACTCCTCCTTCTCGTCCTTCTTTGTTTTTCTTCGCCATCTGCCTTGGCAATCATCCGGCACCCAGCCGTTCTCACCGATCCTGAAATTTTCCTTTATTCGTAGCCGCGGCTTCTCTTTGCTTCAGAAAGCTTTTCCATGACCATCACCTTGATCACCTTGACTCCCGTTGATCTTCGGGTATACCGAGCGGGCGCCAGCAATCCTTCCATTTGTCCCTCTCGCGAGCCAGAGTTGTCCAGTGGATTCTGTCCGTTCGAGGGACACGGAGAGCATCGTATCTATCCTTGAAGGACTTCGTGAAGAAGTCTGACCATCGGGTCGGTGGTCTTCCTGTCGTGCGCTTAACGTCCCGTGGAGTCCAGTCGCTGACGGCTCTTGTCCAACGGTTGTCGTTAAAACGCATCACGTGCCCGGCCCACCTAACCTTACTCAACTTGGCGTAAGCGGCAGCGTCCCTGATCTTCGATTGTTGACGGAGGGTGGAGCTCCGTATTCCAGCCCTCACTTGCGTGAGGCGGGTTATTCCTAGCATCACCCTCTCGATGGAGCGTTCGACGACGCTAACCGCATTCTCATCCTGCTTGCGCAACGCCCAGGTTTCTGAGGCGTAGGTCAAAGCAGGGAGAACGGTTGTGTTGAAGAGGTGGGCACGGAGCCTGGTGTTCTTCGTCTTCTTCACTACGTCCTCGATGCTCTTGTAAGCTCCCCAAGCCGCTCGTTTCCTCCTGCCCAGCTCTGGAGCGAGGTCGTTCATCATATTGACTTCCCGACCTAGGTATACGTAGCTGGAGCATTCGGATATGGTCGTTCCGTTGAGCGAGAATGGGGCATCCGGGACCCATCCGTTCTTCATGAACATCGTCTTCGTCAGATTCAGCTGGAGACCAACTTTTCCACACGCGTCCTCGAAGTCGGCCAGCATCTGTTCCGCTTCGCTGATGGTTGGTGTTATAAGAACGATGTCGTCAGCAAAGCGAAGATGACTAAGTCGCCGGCCATCAACTTGCACTCCCATGCTATCCCATTCCAGTTTCCGCATGACGTCTTCAAGAGTGGCGCTGAATAGTTTTGGCGACACGGTATCGCCTTGCCGAACCCCTCTCTTGACGTCGATGATGATGTCGTCGTAGAATGGAGAAATCCTGGTCGTGAAGTTGCTGTAGAGCTCACGAAATACCTTGATGTATTGAGTAGGTATGCCCTGGTTGCCCAGGGCTTCCAACACCGCTTCCGTCTCAACAGAGTCGAAGGCTTTCTTCAAATCGATGAACGTGAGACAGAGGGGCATCTTATACTCTCGCGATACTTCGATGAGTCTAGTGACGGTGTGTATGTGGTCGATCGTACTGAATCCTTTTCGAAACCCTGCTTGCTCGCACGGCTGTCCCTCGTCTAGCGTCCTTTCGATCCTATTGAGGATCACTCGCGTGAAAAGCTTGTAGACGACGGACAGTAGGCAGATGGGGCGATAATTGCCAATATCCTGCGGGTCTCCCTTCTTGTACAGCAACACGGTCCTGCTGGTCTTCCACTGGTTAGGTACCTTGCACTCCGACAGGTACCGCGTGAAAAGCCTAGCCAAGGTGGTAATGAGAATTGGCGGTAGGTTCTTCAGATGTTCCGGTCGAATCCTGTCGGGGCCCGGTGCTGTACGATTCTTCACCGACTTGATGGCATGTCGGATTTCGGAAGGGAGAACCGATGGGACAACATACCCGTCCTCCCTAAGGTGACATTGAGGGAGGTGGACGTGGCTATCGAAGAGATCCGAGTAGAAGTCGTAGATGACCTTCTCCATTACCCGTCTTGATGAAGAAATTGTTCCGTCCGGGCGCCGGAGGGCGGACATCTTGGTCTTGCGATTGGCGAAGTCTCGGCGGGCGCAGCGAATGCTTTTCCCTGCCTCTGCGGCTTCAGCCAACACTGCTGCTCGTCTCTCCTTGAGGTCTTCTTTTATCGCTTCTCTGCACCGTTTTGCGAGCTCGGACGTTAGCTGGTAGTTGCCTGCGGCTCTCGCGGCTCCACGCTGGCGTATGAGCTCGAGGGTCTCGTAAGACAATCGTCTCTTGGTGACTCTCAAACCCTCAGCACTCTTTGCGCTGTCGCGGAGATGCTGTACAAGCCGATCGTACTCTTCGTCGATGTTGTCGACAACCGCATCTTCCCAAAAGCCGGCTAGCGTAGTGAAAAGATCCCAATTGATGACGGGTTTGGGACTCCTTCTCTTAAACTTCACGGCTTTCTCTCCTTTGCGTGAAAAGAAGAATCTTGCACGAAGGAGGCGATGGTCGGATCCGGTATAGAACTTTGGTACAACACCGACGTCGGTCAGGCAGAACCTTCGATTGACGATGATGTGGTCAATTTCATTATGGTACTCTCCACCGGGTGACTCCCACGTCCAGCGTAGGGAGGTTGGCTTCTGAAATTGAGAGTTACCATGGATGGTCTTCGTCGTCATGATGAACTCAGACAGCCTCTCTCCCTGTTCGTTCCACTGCAGGCCGTGGGTACCGATGTGAAGTTCCTCAGGCGTTCTCCTAGGACCAATCTTGGCGTTGAAATCGCCAACGATGATCTTGTAGAATGTGTGGTCTTCCCTGTAGAACTTCTCCAAGTCCATATAGAAGGCCTCAATATCCTCTTCGTCGTAGCTGGATGTTGGAGCGTAGGCGACGAAGATTGTCAAGGCCGGTATTGATCCACATCTTCTCAACCGCAAACGTCCGATTCGGGTTGTTAGCTGTTCGAATGAGTCGATGTTCATGACCAAGTTCGTGTTGACGAGGACACCGACTCCACCAACTCCTCTACTGTCGCAGGTTCCAAGGAACAGCTCTTCTCCAGTGTCGAAGGTGGCATTCAGTGGTCGGTGTCTCCTCGTCTCGGTCAGTCCGATGACGTCGTACCTGATCTTCCTGGCTTGCATCATCAAATCCTCGATGGAAGCTTCCGATGCAAGCGTGCGTGCGTTGAAGGTACAGACCGTCATCATAGTCCTTCTGGTTTTAGGCAGCCTAGATAACCCCTCGGACCTCGTCCTCACTGGCGCTGCCGTACCAGTGACTCTTCCGAGATCAGGGGAACACTCTCTATTATTGCTGTGTCGAGCTTGAAGAATTTTAAGCCCACAGGAGATAGCTTGCTGGGCTCGATTCCCCCGTGGGAGGCTGGAGTGTGATTTCACCGGGAAGTTAGCCGGGCTTCCCGGGAGTGGACGATGGAGCTTATTTGTTGGAGGCACTCCGAACCGCCTCCCTTGTACCTCCCAGTCACTTGAATGCAGGGCTTTTGGTCGGATAGATGTGCAGGATACAATCTGCAGACACGCAGTCACACCCATGCACGCATGCATGAACATGCCCACGCGCTGGCAGAAGGTATAGATCGTTCCGACACTGCAGAAACAGGGAGTCCATCCCCTGAATCCACCCGCGTCTCAGGGCAGGCACAAGGTCGCGTTTGGTCCGCGATTAGCCCCCTATCCGCCACCTGGGGACGCGCCACGTAGCCTGATGACCATACCTGCTGAGAATTTAACTCACTGTTTTAGATAGGACATGCGAATGGTTGGATAGCGATGGATGAAGTCCATCGCTATCCAACCTTATCGGCCGCAAAGACATAGAAGGAATTTCTTTCGCTGAAACTCTCATCAGGGTGGTTATTCCAGACGCTGTTCGCGATCATCGAAAGCTTTCTATGTATCTGCAACACCTTTCTAACGGAATCACTCTCTTCCAACAATTTCCTACATTAATCCCAACTTAACCTCACAGGAACGAGCGCCCACTACAACTGGACATATATGTTTTGTAGGCTATTTTGTATTGCCCAATGTAAAATCTGCTCTTCCCTGGATGAGTTGGGTTCTATTCCTCTTTTCCGAAAATAGCGATGTCGAGATTAACCTGTAAAAGCAATATTTTAGCGTTTTTTTGCTCTTTCAACTTGAAAATTTCCGAGTTTTTCTTGCATCGGTTGACTTCGGAAACAGAAGCGAAGTTCCTCAGAACTTGTTTTGTTACCTCAACATCGACAAGGCTGAGGGACTCTTCGTATGTTCAACGTTCTCAATCTAAACGCAAGGCTTCTGCGTAGGGCATACTAGGGTGCTGTAGTCGTACGAGAAGAAAATTATAATCCTAACTTTTAGACATAGTTCCCTCAGCACAACACTTTTCTCTTGGGTTTTTTATTATGTGCTTGTTCCTCCCTGAGGAGGTGGGCCGATCCCAACAGCAGTGCAACGTTGGGCCGACCCGCGATGGGGTGCGAGCAAGCCCGCAACCCCATCCGGTCCCAAAAATCAAATAACCTTAACGAGACTCATTCGAATCTCTATCGAAGGTTAATTCGATAAGAACAGAAACTAAACTTTGATCTTAGCCAAAAGGCCGAGAAGCGATGCCGAACTCACTCCCGAGCTGGACCACCTCAGCCAACGAGTCGTACCTCTCACGGTGGCCTGGCCTGTCGCTGTCTCAGCGAATGTGTCCAGAGAAGGACAGGTGTGCTAGTGAGAATGGCGAGAACCTCATTTTCATCAGGTCACCGTTAGTGCTCCATTGCTCATTGCTGGCAAGGTGACCCCCTTACTGGAAGGGAAAAGCGTCACCAACAGAAAGGAATTAAATTTCACAGAAAATTTTGACTAGGCGTTCACCAATCATTTTTCTTGACGACGGTTCAAGACGATATTCAAAATATGGCTGAAGCAGCGATTTTCAGTGGCGGGATTTGTGAACATTCCTGAGTGGGTTTTCTGTTTCCCGCTCATTCAGGGCCAGGGCTAGTACCTCTAAAATGTTAAATATTTTGCATTTTCAGTACATAACTCGTGTTTCTATAGAAGCAAGTCGTTCGCTTGAGAAACACCCATTTCTGGAGGGGGAACTCATCTGCTTTGTAACAGCTAATAGATCATTACTTCCTCGGGAGCGTTCATGAATCCCACCACAGGATAGTTATGTCCAGCTTCGCGCTGCGTTCCAATGTTCCTCACGAACTGATTTCTAAACGACACTGTTAGAATCACAAATTCACATCAATCAAAATCGTGACCATTCCTTTACAATTTCCATAGTAGTAAGACTTTTTCCTAGGAAGGGGTTGACCATAGAAATACCCCGATCTGATAAGTGTAACACTCGTACCTGTTAACGGTTGTTGATGTTTGCGGCCCACTATCACCTTGAGCTATGACGGAGGGGGGTAAAGAGGCTCCCAAGGCTTGCTGACAGTCATAGCCTGTCTTGGAGCCTGTACCCTGCGGAGATTTTGCGTGTTTGCTGCAGCGGATGGCGGCCACGCCCATCGCCCCGCCCACACACCGAGCCCATATCCAGACTTGGAGGGGGAAGCGGAAGTCGAGAAATTGAGGAGTGATTTCCAAGAAAGTTCAAATAAAGCCACAATTCAAATTTTAAAAAAGATCGACGGTTTTAAGAAATTAAACATCGAGCCAGGGCTTATTTAACATGCTGATTATGGACTTAACATCAATTTTGTATCAAAGTGCCATTTCTGAAGTATTTCAAGCCTTTACAGTACATATCACATTTTCAGAATCTGCTGAATATTTGTAAACTGAAGTCATTCGACATTCTTATCTCGAATTCGGTGCCTGTTTTGCATCGTGATGTCCTTTTTTAACAATTAATGCACGGATTGCGTAGCTTGGAAAAATTCAAAACTTCAAAAGCTCATCACTACATAGCATGCTTTGTAGGATTCTTCTAGAAGTTCCTGTCCTCCATTTATATTTGCATTTTCTCCAACGCAATCGATCATGAATCCATCGCCAGATGAGGTGTAAGAAAGGCCTCGCAGATACGTGCTGTGCCTGCAGGCGTAGCTCAAGGATACAATGCCGTCAGATCGCCGCTCTCTTCCTGTTTTGTTAGCATTGATTTTCTGAAACTAAGAAAGGAACAGTGAAATAGACTGCGGACTCTGTGCGAAAAGTGTGAAATGAACTGGTATTGTTGCCACTGGGAACTTTTTATTTTTCATATATTTTTCTTGTGACAAGATAGGGAGCGGAGAATGGTTAAAAAAGTGTCTTTGTGTGCGTAGTGATCTTTTTGAAAAGGTCTCTGCACACGAAGAAAGAGCTCAACACTTTTTTTATAAGCAAACTTTGTCATTCAGACGATTCGTTTTTAGTTTCGAAAAATCGACTTTGCTTTATGAATATAAATCCAGTGGTTTTAGAAAAGAAATTACACCCATCCTGCTTCTCAGTTGTTGGAGAAGATCATCCCGATACAAAACGTATTTGAGATAAAACAGTCAAATAACTTTAGTTTATAATGTTTCAGAAGATTCTTTGAAAAAGTATACGCTTGGAACACTTCGAAAATGGCATTTTGATAGAGAATAGGTGTGAGATCCGTAATCAGCATGTCAAATAACCCCTAGGTGAAGATTATACTTCCTGAAATCTGCGGTTTTTCTCAAATTTAAACCACAATTCTATTTAAATCTTGTTTAAACTCCAGCTTTGAAAACTCCCAATCAATTTGGTGTAGTTTATGTGCCTATTTATGTAGCTTGCGCATACTATAGTTTTATCATCGTATTGTACTATCTTTTTATCACCTAAATATTTAATTTCGCTGGTACCATTCACTCCAATGATTCCCTCTTCCCAAATTCTTATCTCCATAATTGCTATAATTTCATGCCGAAGAGAGCACAGACAGTAGCGGGGTGGTGAGAGAGAAGAGAGGGTAGGACGAGAGAGCTGTGGGCGTGGCCGTTGGCGGCAAGGGAGCGTATCCCTCCAGGATATGTATCCCCAAGGCACGGGAGCCTCTTTATCCTCCGCCAGCTATGACCTATACTAATGTCGGAGCAAACTGTAATACACATCGTGTTACTTTCACAGGTGTGCGCGCCTTTCTCGTTGCACTCCTCGGCGAACATAATTGAGTCTCAGGCCACCAGTGAGAGGTACGACTCACTAGCTGAGGTGGTCCAGCTCGGGGGTGAGTTCGGCATCGCTTCTCGGCCTTTTGGCTAAGATCAAAGTTTAGTTTCTGTTCTTATCGAATTAACCTTCGATAGAGATTCGAATGAGTCTCGTTAAGGTTATTTGATTTTTGGGACCGGATGGGGTCGCGGGCTTGCTCGCACCCCATCGCGGGTCGGCCCAGCGTTGCACTGCTGTTGGGATCGGCCCACCTCCTCAGGGAGGAACTAGAACGGAAGAATACGGAGAAAAATGTTATGTTTTGAGGGAACCACGTCGCAAAGTTAGGAGTGGACTTTTTTTTTGGACTGAGCCCAAAAGCCAATTGCACCCTAAGTAACAGCCTCACACTTAGATTGAGAACGTTGTCAACTGCGAGATACGAAGGGTGAGTCCCTCAGCCTTGTCCATGGCAAATGTAGAAAGATCCTGTATACCACAGTGGATAAGCATTTGGGTAACGGCGCTGTGCTTCGGTTTTTGAAGAAAATTCTATCCCAAACAGAAATGCCCGCGCGTAATTCCAAAAGTAAAAGAGGAATAAAATAGATCAGCGGGTATCCCACCATGGTAATAATTGCAGAGTTCGTCTCATTCTTCCTCCATATCATCTTGTAGACAACCTTTAGTAAATTTTATGAAGCAAACATAAGTGTACTTTCAAATACTCTTAGGAAACTAACCAAATTTGCACTACTTCTTCACCGAGACTTCTTGCAGAACACTGTTTCTGAATCCCCCACTAATGTCCTCATCGGAGGACAACCTTGCATGCGTATCGTTCCAACGCTATCGACGCCCGCCTAACAGCCTCGCTCTCTCTGAACAAGCAGGGCCGCGTAGTTGTGGCAGCGAGGGGTACGGAGCGGGGAGCGGGCCCCCAACGCACGACAACGGCTCATAAACTTACCTGGCTGGGGGCGTCTCGCGATCATTAAGGCGGGACCCCCATGGTGAGGCCCGCGCATTGCACTTTCGCCCGAGCTGACCCGTGTGGCAGTCTCGAACTGAGATTCGCCAACAGCTAAATTTTTGTGTGTGGGGCTGCGTTCGCGCGGCCCTGAAAAGCGTGGTCATCCTAAGCATTCCTGGAATGATGGAGCTAATCGGAGTTTAAAATCTTGAGCCAGATAAAAAATTAAGAAAATAAGGGAATGCAGGAATTGGTAGGAAAAATTGCAGCCATTACCCATTTGATCGGGAGGCGATCGGTGACAGGTGGAAGTGCTGTTTTTGTCTACTGCTGCACTAACTGATCAGGAGCGGACAACACTAAAGAACTTAAACATAGCTAGCAAATTTTTATAGCTTACTCTACAAACTTTTTTCAAGATTACCCTTCTACAAACTAGCTGAAAAGTCTGCTTATTTTATTTTAGTCCCATGTTTTGATTATATGTTTTTAGTTATTCACCAAGAAATATAATGGTTTTCTTGAATTCCACCTCTCAGTGTCCCAAAGTCAAAGTCCTCAGTTTTTCTTCCCCCCCCCTCTCTTCTCTGCCACTGATAGGGCTCGATAAATTACTATTTACACAGTAGGTGGGGGGGGGGGCAATACGTATTAGGTAAAAGGCGTTTCATAGTCCCAATTTTTAGGTATAAGTATACATAGTACCATACATTTTCTTGAGAAAGGAAACGAAAGACAGCAAGGCCAAAAAAATTCCCGATGCTTGTTGCGCTGCTTACTATAGTGAGAATAGAATAGCAGTGAGCCAAAATGGATGAGAGCGAAGAAATTAGTAGTTTCAATTATCATGTTCTTTCTTCCTCCCAGCGCTCGTCTAGAAAAAATTCGAGAGAAGGAGATTTCCATGGGCGCTAACTCCAACTCATTAGCAATAATGTAGAGGAAATGTGAGCGATCTCCAAAAGTTGTGTAGATAGCAGATGCGTGATTCGTGAACGTTCCCAAGAGGGTAACCAGGGAGCAGCACCAGATGGTCATTGACCACCAGGACTTAGTAGAGTCCTGCAGATTCAGGGGGCTTAGCACCAGTGTCCGAGGCGTAGCCAACCGCTAACCGTCTACTGATGTTAGAGACAAGCAGATTTCAGAGAGGCACTTCTGGAGGATCATCAAACTCGTGGCTGAATACCACCGTTGTTCAACCATTTGCTCCATCCCTACCCTGCACTCTGGTGCGCTCCAGTGATAATCAGGTGTTGCTCAACCTGTAGGAGACGTATCATGTTGGAATTTTGACTGTAAATGCGTACTATACCAATGAGTATCCCCCCAAAGTGGCACTGTTCGTTTTTGAGAAACCGTCTTGGTTTTTGAGAAAAACCGTCATTAATGGTCAAAAAGTGGTTTTTGACCATTTTTCGACCATTAATGACGGTTTTTCTCAAAAGCGAAGACGGTTTCTCAAAAACGAACGGTGCCACTTTAGGGGAGAGTTGGTACCACCTAGGCGCATTTCTTGGTGTTGACAGCGTATCGGAACACTTCCTCAAACGAGAAAAATTTCCTGGTAAGGTGCCGGGTTTGAGAGAAAAAACCACGCTCCAATGACAATTTCTTGTATCTGACAGGTCCTATAACAAGTTTCAACGAGTTCTAGCGGCATAAAAACAGTTCCGTATTGAGATCGGTTTTTCGAGGATTTTTGCTTGAATTTGAGATGATTTAGGCTGTCTTCGCTAAATGGTACGCATTTCTTGCTGAAACATCATTCGTCGTCTCACTAACACTTATTTAAGTTTCCAGGATCGGCTGTTTATGAATCTCGGCATGACTTGAATTTCGTATTGTTTTATGTTCAACTGCACGCGAAAAAAAAACTAAAAACTTAAAAGCTGACTACTAATCTCGCGTGCTGTTGAACATAAAACAATACTTATTTAAGTCACTTTTTAGTGCTATCTGCTTTTCCTGAAAGAACCCTAGTGTGTAGGTACTTAGTAGCCCATTTCGGAGTCCGACTGGACTTAGTACTCCCCAACCGACACTGACCACCTAGTGCTGCGCCCTGAGGGTACATGTAGCCGATACTTCAAAGTGGACGAATTATCCTGGTAACAATAGCTGGGGTGCACTCTGCCCGAGCAAATCGTGTCATTTAACGAAAAGAAGTAACGCTAGAGATACATGATTATTTCCGATCTCATCCGACCCCGCCCGTCTGATCTGGTCCGCGTTGCGACGTCCGATCTCGTCCAAACGGGGTCCGATCTAGTCCAAGGCGCGCAAAAGAGAGTGTCGAGTGTAGTCCTCCGAGATAAGCTAATCTTACGCCGGCTTTTGCTGTTTGCATGCAGTGTATATCACTGTTTTAACGGCAGATTGTGAAATTCTGGTGATTTAGTCCATACGGGCTGCGTTCGTACTGCACAGTTATCAGAGAAATTGCGGTTTCTAGTTTTTGATGGAGGTGTGATTACGCTCACAAGGACGCTGTATGGATGTATGCCAGGAACGATAGCTGGCAATAGTAGGATGGTATGAACCCGTGTATCAATATCCTATGCAAATGTAACCTAGGATGCGCATCTATGGGACCCCCGTCTAGGTTGGCAGCACAACTGCCACACGCACTTTCGCGTTAGATTAGTGGTATTTTGGATGTTTCAGACAGTATGACGTCGTTTACCGCTATTTCATACCATATCAGAGTGCATGAGCAGAGATAGGACTCGGCTTGGACGAGATCGGACGCCGCAACGCGGTCGAGTCCGAACGGGGGGAGGGGGGTTGGGCGAGATCGGATACAATCGAGATACATAGCAAGATATTTTACCTTTTGCTCTGAAACCTTCCACTCTAGATGAGCGGGAAGTTCAGAACGTTCCGGAAACGTCCACGAACCTCACCTCACGTGGACCCAGGTGTACCACTTGTGAACTAAATTAGCGGGAACTGTCCATGTTGAGCGCCAGACCACCAAGGCAACACATCGTCGTGGGACCTATCCCGCGTCGGGTCCTGCACAGCCCACACCGCTATGTGAAGTTGGATTTCAACATAAGGGCATTTCCATAGCGGCCAGAACACGGCTCTCTGACTACTCCTCAGTCGTCTGCTCAAATCGTTTTGCATCCGCATTGATTAAGTAGAGGTTTTCCGTATTGCTCGTGTATGACTCCACCATCCAATCTTTCCCGGAACCTTTGTCTCCCAATCCTCGTTTTCGTCCTTCTCTGAGTTCACAATTGGCGTTGCCGTCCAACCCTCACCAAGGGTTTTCTTCTCCAGATCGCTGAGAACTGCTGGGTGAGGGTTGGACGGTAATGCCGATACATTGCTGTGACACTTCTTTGTTGCAGAAATTTGCCTTGACCATCATTGCTCAGAATTACACACAGAATTATACACAATGCAGAACGAAGAGGAGAAGGGAATTGTTGGCAGGATGCGAATATTCCTGCTGTTGCCGTCACGACGGCCACGCGAACAAACTGCGTTTTGATCTTCGCCGCATCGAGACATCAGAAAGAGTGGAATTATCGCGGAAACTTTGTAAAATTTTAGGTCGACGGGTCAGATTTGACGCGCAGCAACCATAAATAGCGCTTTTGTTGAAATACGTTGCTTTCTTTTCTACTATTTATATATAAAAATGACATGAACTGCGGTAGCTTTAATTGCGCGGTGTTAGGCTCGGAATACAGTTGATTTCTGCACTTTCCTTCCTCAAGAAATCTCATCGATTGGGTTGTCTTGGAATTTCAAGAAAAAAATTCGGTAAAAAGTAAAAAAAAAGTCAGTAAAAAAGTTCAGTAAAAAAAAAGTAAAAACTATCGTAATTTCTGAACAAGAACTTATTTAGTCAACGATGCGAAGCAAAAAAAAAACGCAAACAATTGTGAATTGTCAGGGCAGGACATTAATTCCCTTCTGTCAGAACTACGGTTCCTACGAGTGAACGGTCTCAAAACCCCATTTCAACATCATTTTCCATAGAAAATCGCTTCTCTGGAATGGTGCCTCCATTGGGCAGGTCACACGGTAATTTAAGGGGAGGGGTTGGAGAACAACGGTAGCTGAGGTAACCGGTTGAAGCCCAGCTCCATTAGTTTACTGTTGGCGTTTGCTACTAGCCTAATCATCAGAAGGAGTGGAAATATTGCGGTGTGATACGTTGTAATGAAGGGTTTTCCTTATTGGCTGTTTTTTCTCGACCGCTTTCGCCTGCTCTAGGATGACTCGATGGAATCCTTGAACATTGCCTCGTAAGAGCAGATCGAACTACAGCATTCTTTTCGTCGTTTAACGTGGGGTCATCCGAGGAATGATCGCTCCTAAAATCTCATATCTCCAGACTCAAAGCGAGTAGGTCAGCAAAGTCGGTGGGTCAGCAAACTCAAAAAAATGTCGATTTGAAATGTTTGCGTACAAGGGGATCATCATCGAGAAAGTTCATAAACTGCCATCATCTCGGGAATGGAAATTGAGTGCCCGCTGTCGAACCCGTCAAAATCGGTGGTTAAGCACAAAAATCTGTTGTCAGTTCAACTTTGCTATTCCTGTGATGACTCCGAGAACACATTAAGTTCTCTGGTCGATTCTTCACTTCATGGACAGAAACTAAAAATTCGTAACTTGCGGTTGACAACGTTCTCAATATCAGTGCAAAGCTGCTGCTTAGAGTATACCTGGCTGTTGGACTGTTACGAGAAGAACCACCACCACTTCATTTTTCTTCTGATCTTTTCTTCCTTGTTTGTTCCTCCCTGGGGAGGTGGGCCGATCCCAACAGCAGTGCAACGCTGGGCCGACCCGCGATGGGGTGCGAGCAAGCCCGCAATCCCATCCGGCCCCAAAAATCAAATAACCTTAACGAGACTCATTCGAATCTCTATCGAAGGTTAATTCGATAAGAACAGAAACTAAACTTTGATCTTAGCCAAAAGGCCGAGAAGCGATGTCGACCTCTTTTCGGTGCTCGACCACCTCAGCCAACGAGTCGCACTCATCGCTGGCCATTTTCCTTGCCGCTGCCTCAGTGGTGGAGTGTCCAGAGAAAGGCAGGTGTACTAATTGGGATGGTGAGCAGCGCACAGAAATTCATTTGATCAAGAAGAAACCATTTGAATCAGGTGATCGTTACTCCATTGCAGATTGCTGGCATAGGTGGAAGCCCGTTCATGGAAGGGAAAAGCATCACGTGCAGAAAATGATTTATTTTCACAGGTTATTCTCACGTAAGCCTTTTCTTGACGACAGTACAAGTTCTCCGCTAAAATGCTAACGCCACTGATACGGATCTTGGCCTAAGCAGAGATCTCCTGTGCCGCGACTAATCAAGGTTTTGAGCTTCCCACTTATTTAGGACCATTATAGTTCCTTTAAAAAAAGATTAAAAATTCTGTTTTCTTCAGCAGAACTTCTTGTTTCTTACTGAAGCACGCCGTTTGCTTGAGAAACAACCATTTTCAATACAAGAGCACACTTCCGCCCTGGAATAGTGGTTAGACTGCTTTTCCGGGAACATCCATGAATCCCACTAGAGGTTGCTTCTGTCCAATTTCGCTTTACATTCGAGTGTTGTCCACGAACTGATCTCTTATCGACGCTGCCAAAATTAGATCGTGAGCTTTCCTTTACAACTTGTCAGATAGTGATTCTTTTCTAGGAGGAGGTTGACCATTCCAGTAATCAGTGGGTGGGTAATTATTGCAGAAATACACCGGCCCAATTGATGTGACCGTCTGACCTGTTAACGATGATATTAAGACGCCCTAATCACCTTGAGGTATGACCCGGACTAATGTCGGAGCAAAATGTAATACACATCGTGTTACTTTCACAGGTGTGCGCGCCTTTCTCGTTGCACTCACTCCTCGGCGAACATAATTGAGTCTCAGGCCACCAGTGAGAGGTACGACTCACTAGCTGAGGTGGTCCAGCTCGGGAGTGAGTTCGGCATCGCTTCTCGGCATTTTGGCTAAGATCAAAGTTTAGTTTCTGTTCTTATCGAATTGACCTTCGATAGAGATTCGAATGAGTCTCCTTAAGGTTATTTGATTTTTGGGACCGGATGGGGTCGCGGGCTTGCTCGCACACCATCGCGGGTCGGCCCAGCGTTGCACTGCTGTTGGGATCGGCCCACCCCTCGAGGGAGGAACAAGCACAGAATAAAAAAAAAAACGAGAGAAAAGTCTAATGTTGAGGAAACCTCTCAAAGTTAGGATTGGACTTTTTTTCTCGCTAGAGTTCAACAGTTGATTAGTTAAGTATAACTTTACCAGGGTGGCGGTCATGAAGAACGATAAGTCGTGACAGCTGCCAGCTGCACCGCGCATCCCATGTAAAGATTTGCCACGCCCATCTCGCACGATGCGCATGCTAGCTTACTCTGTACAAAGGACCGAAATCTTTATTTGATTCAGAACTAGACTAAATGCGGTTTTTGTGGGGTTTGGGGCACAGACATAATAACTCGTAGTGATTCATTGTCACATCTCAATGAAAATTAGGCTTTGAAAATCGGAAATTATGCTTTCGCCTTACTAAAATCTGTTCAAATAGGTCATACCATCTTCAGCAGTGGAAAATAATTAACACACACGCAACTCCTAGCGTTTGCGAATCCCTCCATCTACCTTGGGGCGGGGCTACAATTGCATAGGATATTGACACACGGGTTCATAGCAGCCAACTATTGCCAGCTATCGTTCTTCCTGGCATACACCCACTTTACCAACAGCCTCGCACTGAAATTGAAACGTTATCAGGTGCAGTTCACAAAGGGTAAGTCCCTCAGCCTGGTGCGTGTTGAAAAGTAGAACCGGCTAGATAAATGAATTTGTGCTCGAAACTATTATAAAACTCAGGTGTGAAAACTGGAGGAAATTACTTATGCTTTCGATCATACTTCGCTTATTTTTCTCCGAAATACTTCCCGATTTCGCCCGGGAAATACACGTAAACCTCCAGAAAATTAGCGAAAACTACTCGAATTTACACAAATTTCGCCCGAAAAATAAGCGAATTTTTTTGCTAAACTCACCTCTGAGATTTCTACTCCAGTGTCTCTCGTGAGCGGTCCGATCTTTCAGCCGCACTCACCCTACCACACCTAGGAGGAGGAAGCCCGGTCCAACACGCCGCTGGCTTTCGTGGATCGTACGCCAGGAAAAACGGTTAGGTTGTGATTGTGCAAGATAGCATGAGGGCTCGAGTCGCAACTGATTGGATCCCACACGAGGAAAGGCCAGTCTTTTGCCGTAGATCAGGATGGCAGGACGATTTCATCCGATTTAATGGAGTAAAGACCAAGGATGTGGCCGGAAGGTAGACAGATCTGCTCAATCTCGCCGGTTCTTCAGGATTTTTCCCACGAAAAACTAGGATCACATCAATTGTGCCTGTGCGACAATAATATAAACAATTATAATTGTAACTGTAACTCACCTCTGGATCAAGCTATCCAGATAAAATCTGGATATGTATTGATGTTATATGGGGGCTTCTCAGCAGCATCTTATCGGGACAAAAACTCAATTCTACTGGCTTTAAAAAAACTCAATTCTACTGGCGGTCATGGATGATCTTCGTGCATTTCTCGGATACGTTTGTCGAAACAATCTCCGCTGATCGATGTTTTAAACGTTTTCTTGGAGATTATGGGCCGTTTCCAGCAGTTTCCCACAGATTCTTCGTCAGTTTTGCCCAGGACGTTGGGGTTGTGGAAAATAACTTGCGAAATATCTGCTGCGTCAGTCATTTGATCCCTGAACACACTGAATCAGTGGGTTCATTTATTTTTTCCAGCAATTTTCGGCCGATTTCGATATTGATGTGTTTCGATATTGATGGCTAAGTGATGTTCGAGAAATGCTTGGTGGGAAAAGATGATGCTCAATGACTGGAACATTATGATAGCCTCCGATTATGGTAGCTTCTGTGATCCTCTATCGATGTATCCGGTTTTTGTACGATTTTTTTTCTCGAGAAGATCGACGAATCACACGTGGAAATGTGGAGAAAATCGGGAAAAGAGCAGAAATACGTGGATTTCGCCCTTTTTAACCGGGTTTTCGCAACAGTTCCGCGTGTAGCTTGGCGGCTTCCTGGGTGTTTTACTGATTGGGTAATTTTGAGGCAGAATGGACCTGATGTAGAGATTTGGCAAGTAATTTCTCACGGAAAAACATGAATTTTCAAGAAAAATGACCAATTCGATTTTTGCAGTGAAATTGGCACGATGATAGCTGCGGGGAAATTTATACATATCGAAGAGCTGCAGCTCATGAAAAACTCATGAGAGACATGAGAGAGGTCTAGATGGGTGAGGAGCCTAGAAACTTTCCGGAAGCGTTACGAACCTCATCTTACGTGCACTACGGTGCACCATGCGATAACTAATTTGGCGGAGAGACCCTATGTTGAGATGCAGGAAAGCAAAATAAGAAATCGTCGCGGGACCAGTCAGTCATTCGTCGGTTCCTGCAAGATCCACACCGTCATGCAAAGTTGAATTTCATCATGCAGGCTGTTTCGTAACAGGTACGACACTCAGCTCTATTCTTCCTTCTAGTCGCCGGCGTGACTGGTTCCCCATTCACAATGCTTAACTATCATTTTTCTATACTTTTGGTATACAGTTTCTATCCAACCTTCCATATGACATTTGGCTCCCAGTCCTTGGTTTTCTCTTCTTTGCTCTTCACCATCCGCTTTGGCGTTCATGTGTTACCCCTTAGTTCACAGAAACTTAATTACAGTCCGGGGGAACACTTGATCCGACCGTTCCCAGGGCCCTGCGCATCAAAGTCCTTTAAATTTTTGCCGGCGTACATGCTTGAAACTGTCCCTATTCTTCTGAAAAGGATGAGGAACCCATTCATATGATGTTTTTCGTAAAGTTGGCTAGTATATTGCGTTAGGATGCTAAATTCCATTGCTTGTGAGGTCAAGTGAACGATCAGGGAGGAGTGGGCGAAGATTTTTTCATTAGTATTTAGTATTTAAGCTAGCAGTAGAACCGTAACGAATCAAACTCTTCATCACGCTTCGAGGATACGAAGTGCAAAATCAGTCAGAACAAAAACGCAAACCTTTTTTCCTAATGATCTGCTGAGAATGCTTCTTTCGTACGTCGACGGAAAATAGATGGTTTGATTCAGAACATGGCAGTATTGCTATCCTGGTATGCTAATGTAAACTTTGCCTCGAACGACTACTGCTCGCGCTTCAAAAGAATTGTCAGCAAAAGCATGTGTGTTCTGGAATTTCAACAAAAAACCGGCTATTCATGGGTGGGCACTATTCCACTTGTTCTGCCCCAAAATCTCAAAATCAAAAGTTTTCCTAAAACTTCGTCTAGGGGGGGTTATTTGACATGCTGATCACGAATATCACATTGATTTTGCACGGTAACCCCATTTGGGTAGGGTTACGGTAGGGTAAGGGTAAGTATGGTATCTCACAAAACACCTGAATTTTTGTCTACGGGGGTTTTTTGACATGCTGAGCACGAATATCATGCTCATTTTGCACCGTGCCCCCATTTGGGTAGGGTTACGATGGGGTAAGGGTAAGTATACCTGCCGTAACCCTACCCAAATGGGGTTACCGTGCAAAACCAATGTGATATTCGTGATCAGCATGCCAAAAAACCCCTGTGGACAAAAATTCAGGCGTTTTTGTGAGATATAGTACTTACCCTTACCTCACCGTAACCCTACCCAAATGGGGTTACCGTGCAAAATCAATGTGATATGCGTGATCAGCATGTCAAATAACCCTCCTAGACGAAGTTTTAGGGAGATTTTTGATTTTGAGATTTTGGGGCAGAACAAGTGGGATAGTGCCCATGGGTGTATTACAAATACATATGGACCAATTCATGGACCACAGAACTGTTAGGAATGGAAGAAACAGGGTCAGTAAGCCCTCCTGAACAGTGTTGCAGTATCCCACTAATTTTCGTTGCATTCGAATAAGTTCCCAGCGATCTTTTTCTTTTTCGGTCAAAATACTGCAACAGTCTCGCACTTATCGAACATTATCACTGTTTTCGTATACTATCTGCTCACAATCAGACAAAAGTGCCGTGCGAGCGGGGCCCGGTAGAGCGGGTCGCAGCCATGTCGCGGCCCGCTCGCTTGGTTGTCGCAGCCCGCTCGCACGGTTGTCGTGGCCCGCTCGCACGGAAAATCCTCGTGCGAGCGGGCCGCAACAACATAGGTTGGTCCGAAATAACGTGCGGGCGGCCCACAATAACCGTGAGGGCGGGTTGCGACAACCGTGCGATCGGGACGCGACAAGGCCACCGCTCGCTCTACCGGGGCCCGCTCGCAACAATGTCGCGTCCCGCTCGATCGGACTTTTGTCTGAGTGAAGGCAGAAGTCAAAATCGATCGCTTCAGAGGAGTTACTTTAAAGGACTTTGATGCGCAGGAACTTGGAACTTGGGTACGGTCGGATCCAGTTCCCCCCCCCCCGAGCTGTCATTAAGTTTCTGTCCATAGTTCTCGGCGATCTGAAAATTTCTTTCCAGACATTCCTGTGACACATTGCTCTTGTTCAGCTCGTTTTCACCATAATTGCTCAGAATTCCACAAAAAGCAACGGATGGAGGTGGCACATGATCAATTACATTATTAATCTCAAGAGAAGTGTTTTTGTCGGTTGTGAGTCATGCACTATCCCAACTTGTCCACCTCTGACACTTTAGAGAAGACTTTTCCAGTGACACTCTCCTCAGGATGGTTATTCCAGACACTGGTGGCAAGTATGAACATCATCCTGTATGTCAACGACGTTAGCCTAAAGGGCAATTTATACTGGATGCGTGCGACTGACGCGCGTGCGTCTATATGATGAAGAATAGGGCCCAGTCGCATAGCAGTCGCATCGCAGTCGCAGCTCAGACGCACGCGTCCACGGCCTCACGGCGGCCGCGCGTTCTTCTTATTGAGGATGCACATGCCGTGTTGACCGTTCTCCATGGAAAATCCCTTTCAAATGGATGCGTGCGACTGATGCGCGACTGACGCACGCAGCTAGTATAAATTACCCTTAACGAAGCCAGTGTTTTCTTTTGATTTCTCAAAGTAATCATAACAAAACCTCGTAGAAACACGCTTCCTGTTTGGCTTTACCTTTTAAACATTTGACATCACTCTGTGCAAGTCCTACTTTTTTTCTTTAGGAGATGGATTTCCTTCTTTTGAGCCACTTATAAACATGGATGGCGATGACTTGTTTCCTTGGATTATAGCTGATTTCCGTCTTCAAGGATCTTAACGTTTAGATTGCTCTGCACCTTCGGCTGGAGATCTCCACTTCTTTGTATTTATCGTAGCTCCTACCGTAGCTTCCCTTCTTTTGGCCGCTACCATTCCAGAAATTGAAAAGCACAATTCAATCTCAATAGTTTGAAAAAATGTTTTTCCGGAAGGAAACTTTCAACGAGCAGGTCACATGATTATTCATGGGGACAACGTCGGGAGAGAATCGATCGCCACTAAAAGTTGAATTATTGGACTCTGTCCAGCAAAAGTCCACACCTGGCTCGTGATTTCCTCAAATCACAACATTTCTCTGTATTTTCATATTCTGTGCTTGTTTCTCCCTGAGGAGGTAGGCCGATCCCAACAGCAGTGCAACGCTGGGCCGACCCGCGAAGGGGTGCGTGCAAGCCCACGATCCCATGCGTTCCCAAAAATCAAATAACCTCAGCGAGACCCACTAGAGTCTCTATCGAAGGTTAATTCAATAAGAACAGGAACTAAACTTTTATCTTAGCCAAAAGGCCGAGAAAAGATGTCGAACTCATTTCCGAGCTGGTGCACCTCAGAGTCGTACCTCTTACGGGTGGCCTGAGACTCAATTATGTTCGCGGAAGAGTGCACCGAGAATGATGGACACACCTATAAGGATAACAAATGAGCATTCTGGATTGATCTGAAAGATGTTTCTTTCCACAAAGTAATTTCGCGAGGCGATCACATTTGAAAGCTGATCGCCAATGACTTTTTGATGATGGTTCAAGTTCTCCACTAAAATTCTACATAGTGCTACTAATACTCAAACTTGACCTAAGCAGATCTTATCAACGGTGGGATTTGTGGTCGTTCCCGGGAGGATTCTGAGCTTCCCGCTCATTCAGAATGGGGAATAGTTCCTCTTGCAATGTGAAACATTTTACTTTCTTCAACTTCTTACCTCTGACTGAAGTGTGTCGTTCGGACAAGAAAGACAGGGGAACACTTACGCACACGAACAGCGTTCAGATCACTACCTTTCCGGGATCGTCTACGAATCCCAGCGTAGGTCACTTTTGCCTTGTTTCGCTCTACGTTGAAATGCTCTCCACGACTTGACTTTTTAACTCCACTGCCATCGCAAAATCACATCATGGACATTCCTCTATGATTTGTCAGATGGTAGTACTCCTAAAAAGAGGATGACCACCGCATTAATCGATGGGAGTCTAAACAGAAAAGCCCCAACGGGATAAGTGTGACCCTTTTACATGTTGACGGTGATATTAGCGACGCACCAGTCATCATGAGGCATGGCCCGGACTAATGTCACAGCCATTACTGGAGTATATACTCATCGTGTTTACAGGCTGCCCTTCTTTCTTGCTGCACACCTTTGCGAGCACAACTGAGCCTCAGGTCACCCGTGAGAAGTACGACTCGCTGGCTGAGGTGGTCCAGCTCCGAAGTGAGGTCGACATCGCTTCTCGGCCTTTTGGCTAAGATCAAAGTTTAGTTTCTGTTCTTATCGAATTAACCTTCGATAGAGATTCGAATGAGTCTCGTTAAGGTTATTTGATTTTTGGGACCGGATGGGATCGCGGGCTTGCTCGAGTCTAAAAATAATTCCATTTGTTTTACTTTGTTTTACTTCAAGGCCTCAAAATTTTCAACGTCTGTGGCTCTGTTGCATCTACATAGCATGAACAGCACTGCCGCACTGGTAATTCTGAGGAAATTGTACATCATACCGCATATGCTTGAAACACCTCAAAAACGGCATTTTGATACGAAATAGATGTCATATTCGTTACCAGCATCTCAGATAACCCCTGGATCGATGTTTTATTTCTCAAAATCGTCCACTTTTCCTGGAATTTAAACTACAGTTTTGTTTAATTTTAAACAATTTATAGTGTTCAATTCATCATCTTGTGTACTCTTTTGGAACTCTGCCAACTCAATTTGCAAACCACGCTCCCTCTTACGCGCGTTCCATTGCATGCATATCCGCAGGTTATGGCGGCATGGGCATGAGACCCTAAGTTCCTGGAGCTACAGTGTGCACCTTCATTGCATACCATGCACCGCAGGCGCGCCCGTTCAGGCGGCACGTGCTGTTACGCCTGCGTAAGGTCGAAAGGGTGGGGGCTCTCAAATGGTTACGGTAACCACCTCCCCCAACCACTCCGCAGTAGGACGATATCGACTCCGTGGTGTGGGTTCCCGCCAGCAAGCGGGTGGGTGGGAGGACATCATGTGTATGGGCTGATTTTGTTAATTGTGGACAAATGAACAGTTTCTCAAATCCGTGCAGCTCTCGAACACTGTATTCTGCGCGCTGAATTTCACGCATCCAGGAGAGTTGAGCCGACGATCGCCTACGGTTGGATGTGTGGTCAAGAATGTGCAGTATATGCAGTCGCAGAATTGCACATGTACGTGGTACAGTATCCTCCTTGGATTGGTTCATTTGGTTTCGATTTCTTCTTCCTTCCCACTAACTTCCATTCATTTGTTTTGTCGACGGTGTTCCCAGAATTCGCATGTATCGTTGACGTTTGTCCTGTGTTGGAATAGAATGTAGATGAAGCTTTAACTGTCCGAGTTTGAGGTGTTGTAGGACGCGGTCTAAGGAATAACTTTTGTGTGCCAATTATCCTTGGTCGTTGTCTATTCTTTGGTGTTTGGGATCAACCTTTTTCACAGTTCAAAAAGATCGACGTCTCATGCTAAGAAGATGCCGGCTCACAAGAAAAAAAAAATACAGGAAATGCAGAATAAGGTCCATATTCGGAGTCAAAGTGGGAAATTTCTTTTTGTTTCATTGCAACTTTATTTCTCGCTGGATTTTTGAACTTTTTGTTGGTTGTCCCTCTCTTGTTTCTCATTTGTGTTAAGTAGTTGGGCTTATTCTGTATATGCACACATTGGCATTCGAAATTTTTCTCTCGAATGTTCGAATATTCGAATAATCGGATTTTAGCATTTCTCGAATTATTCGAATATTCGAATAATCGAATGTTGTTTCAACTTTTCGAATAATTCGAACACTCGAATTATCAAATTTTTGCATTTTTCGAATCATTATTCGAATAACGAAAATTTCGAATTGTTCGAATATTCGTTCGAAAATATTTGTGCGAATACTAATGTATAATTCTGAACCACCATTCTTAGCAAACGCTCCCCACTTCGATCTAACATAGAGTGGGAGCTTGTCGTAGCGTAGTGCTGAATCGCTTTAGGACAGTCCTGGGATTTAATGCAGCGTGTTCAAACTGATGGTTCATCCCTTAGAACTATTCGCCGCGAAACTATGAACGCTAATAGCGAAGTGGTGCATACAAAATCATAAATAGCTGTGTACAGAAACAAAAACTCTCCAAAACACATCAGTACACTTGTGGTGAGAATTTTGCAATCTCAATAATTCATGGAGAGGTCCGATCATGACAGTTGATGCTATTGTATGACGATGCCTGATGCCAGTATTCTATTGCACATTGATGTATATGTATTATATATCGTAGTATCGGCTGGGGTGTGTGTGCCGCCACAGATATAATTATAAACATCTTATTATATGTATTGATGATCATTCATTGCAGAAATCACAGCTCTTCCGGCAGTTTTTTACCATAAATCCTTTGTGATTTGGGTGATTGCAGAGTTCCTTCAGGGCCCACGCTCCGCAGTACACATTCTTGTCATCACAGTCTGAAAAGAAAAACCATCATTGAATTGGAAAGCTCAGAACGGTGGTTCCATTAGTAATCGAGTGATAAAAGCGGCCTTCAAGAAGCGCTTCTAATGTTAATTGTGGACATTAATTCATTAAACCAGTATTGAGAACATAGAAAAATGATATATTTGTTCTAATCATTAAAGATGAACACGTTCCAGGATACACTTTTGTAGATTTCATTACATCTTTCTCGGCATTGTACACTACTTCTTGGTAACTCCGAGGAAAAACAAACTTTCCTCGGAGTTACAGGAAAGTAGAGTACAATGCCGCCTGCAATTTTTATGCCAAAATCCGATTTCGATGGAATAATCCACCACAAACCATTAGGGAATGTACAGTGGACGTCAATGGCGGTGGCTCATCCGCGGCTTCGAGGAGGACGCCGCGCAGCTGCGCCGCGCGCGCCATAGCCGATGTTTTCTGCTGCGGTTATTAGATTTCTGCAGCTTTTCTTCCCTATTTTAAGGATTTTCAACCAAATCGGGAAGAAAAGCGCTTAGAAGTAGCATTCCGGTGGCAGACGACACCGATCCCAGCGCGTGCGTGGTGCGGCCGCGCGACGTCCTTCTCGAGACCGCGGATGGGCCACCGTCATTTACGTCTACTGTAATTGATACATAATTCATACACTCGAGGCGTACTATGGCGGAAGAATGGATTTTACCTCCTTGATCTCTCTCCTGCGTTAGTTACCTCACAGTCAGCCTATCTTGCTAGTGGCAGAAACTACGAACACATCGATTAGGGCCGAATACAAAATCTACGGATACTCGAAGATTTTCTGATTTGGCTTCATATTTAGAGTCTCCTTATATATTTAGAGTGTGTTAAGTTTTAACGAGGTCGTGAAGCCTGGTGAGTTAATGCACAGCAATACTTAGAGCACATAAGACTAACGAAATATTGAGAGAATACGCAAAAAGTAAGCAGCTCCTTCTTGTTGTTTTCCGCGTTTTTGAGTGAATCTTGAAATTTGTGGTTATTAATTCGAAAGAGCGTTGGCCACAGAGTGACCACTAGAGGCAGGAACTGTTTTTTCACAAAAAACAAATCCTCGTCGAGTGCAAAGGATTCATTCATAGTGGAAAGTAAACATTATTGTGTGTCAAAAGATTTTGGAAATATTAGATCATTGTCTAAAAAAACGGAAAATGCAAATTCGAACGAACAATGATTGAGAACTGTTTGTGGTCTGGTGGTGGAGGCATATCTTGTTTCTAGTTCTAAGAAGTTTTGCTCCATAGCGGCACAGACTTCGGAAAGCGAGAATGAGACGTGGATACGGGTGCACAAGTATGTAGTGGGCATCGATTTTCGCACCCTTTATTTAACTGTATAGAAGCTCTCAATTGTTATCGGAAGTACCTCACATAAAACAGAAATAAAACTCAGGAAAATTCAGGAAATGGCTCAATTATGTGCTAGTGGAATTATCATTAGTCCGATTTCTTGCGATAGTCAATTTTTTTGTTTTCTGAAAAGATGGCAATAAAAAATTCCCTGCCGTTGTCGGAAACACAATCTCGGAATTTCTCGGATTCTGAGGTCCAAAGACTTCTCAATTCTTCACAGGAATTTTAACTGTCTAGCGAAATCTTAGAGAAGATCCGAGGTTAATTCGATTTCAACAACCTGGGGGAGTCCTTGGAATTTGAAACATAAGATTGTCGCTAACGTTTTCTATCATTTTTCTTTGGAATTAATCTTTCTTCCTCAATACAATTAGCGGTAAAGCAGTATATGGGTAATCACATCTCTCAACAGAACAGATGCGGTTAGTGGAATCTCAATGCAGGCCACACATTCAACCAAGTGAGAGAGCGCACGACAAGCGCCTTTTCAACTTTCGAAAATAAACTGGATGTGCTGATTGTACTTAGCTAATCACATTAGGAGAATTCACACTAAACAAATACTTACCAGGAATGCAGTACATTTTCTTGACTATTGCAACATCATTCTCGCTCATTCCATCTCGCTGGCCTAGAAGAGCCATATTCTTCTCTGGGTCTACCTAAAACTGAGTAGTTCACGCAGGCCTATGTAGATCACACCCCATCCAAACAGAAGTTCTACCTTTGGGATCATTGTAGGTTTAGATAAGTCCACAGCAGCCGTGAATGCATTGTAGTGCATAATGCTTCCGTAGTCATATTTTATGCCATATCTGTAACGCTCTTCTTCGTTCTCTACAGTTGAAAAAATAGGATCTGGTGATGGAAATTGAAACTATATATGTCTCCAAACAAATCTTTTATGGCAATTTTCTGTTCTTACGCATTGAATGAAATATAGTGGAAACCATAAAGTGTGGTACTCTAGAGACACTCGCTCTTAAATATATTAGGATTTCCTTTTTCTATCTTTGTCGAGTGAAATAATGGTGGCATGAAAATGTCAATTACGGCTTTAAATTCGGGAATTCATGACGGATACAAAAAATCACGAGATGTCTTTTCATCTGTTGAATTACATTGTCTAATGACTAACAGCTGCTCAAGACAAAATTGCGGTGGAACTGATGGGTAGATCAGGATTTGCGATCCTTCAGTCTATGGCAAGTTGAAGGTAAAAATCTCCGATTTCAAAAACAAAGGCGGAAAATCTCTGTTGTTCCTATCTAGAAAAGTGCATTTCTACCCGCATCACTTACGTTGTAAACATCTTCGAGTCGGAAACGGCAAAAGAGTCGTATTGCTGTGGATTGATATTGCTCCAGTCCAACGTAATGTGCTGATCCCTGTCCATCCTCACATGTTGGTGGGCGATTCCAAGGGCATGAAGAGTTTCATGCAAAGCAACTCCTCGAGGCTGAAGGGATCATAAGTAGCTATATTTTGAAATGTCAAAATATTCATATTAGGTTGTTGGAAACGTTTCGGTTTTCCGCGACTTCCTTTCGTTTCTTGCACAGTTTCAAAGATGACCCTAGGACTTCTCATCCAGCTTTCTATCTGTCACGACCACTGAGCAAGAACATTGTCGCTGACTTCCAGCATGTCCTTCCCCTGCTTTGTGAATTCAGGAAGCACAGCAGCGGAAGCGGCAAAAATAAACTTTATGTGACAGATCCCTCCATTGTCTCTCACAACACTTCCGAAATATGGGTCCTCGAGTGTAAAGATGGCGGATTTAGCTTGAAATAAATGAGGTCTCATCGACCGTTTGAAGTGGTTGGCGAGTGGCCTCTGAAGCTGACTGAAGAAAATTCGCGGATTGATATCCACTGATAGAGGACTTTGCGGATACCACATATAGTAGCTGATCACATGAATCGCATTGAGGAGGCAAGGAGATAGGATATGTGGATTCGTTGTGGTCTGAGCTGCCACTAGTTCCAAATGCGGAGAGATGCCTGCGTGAGCCCTTCAACTTTTACAGGTACTTGCGCTTGGCTCATTAGTTTGGATACCGGTGACGAGAAATAGGTACCTTAAATCAATTAAGCGAGAAGGTGTAGGTGGTTCAATGCTGGTAACCTTGGATTAGACCGACCAGAACTACTTCCTCAGAAGGCAATGCACTGTGCCTTATGAAATTACAATGGTACCTATAGCTGCTGCCAACAAACTCCGGTATCACCGCAAGAGTTCTCATTAATAATGACAGTTCATGATTTTCGTGATTTCAAGCTGTCTTGAATAAGAAAAATAAGTTAAAAAGAGAGACCAGAAATGACGGAAAACTTCCAGGAGCTATCTTTTAATGTCTTCAACGCTCTTGTTAGTGAGGTAATGTTGCCTATAAGAGATTGTGGAACTAACGTACATTTCCACACTGGAAGCTGAGGTAAATCGGATTCGCTGGATCATTCCTTCCGATATAGGAAAGCCCACAGCTGCAACGAAAGCATTTTGATCCAGGACTTCATAGTACTGCCTTGACAACGCATGTAGAATCGTCGTGAACTTACAATGTTGCACTGTCTACCCTCATGTAGTTGATGTGATAACCTGTGGGTGATTCCACATATTCGAAACGGATGCATGTTTTTTCCTCAATTTCTTTTAAAGCACCACGTATGTCGTCTTTGTCGAGTTCGTCTGCAGAAGAATCCTTTGAAGGAAATCGATTAAGGCGAATGCCAAAGGCTCTGATAAGTAAGAATTTGAAGACCTACCGGTTCTCTTACCTAATGAGTCATCAAGAGTGTACGGAATTGGCGATTCCACGTCCCACTTCTTCACAAGATTTTCCTCGAAAAACAATGAAGCTCTAAATCATTGTATACAAGTGGTCTTGAGAAACCTACTCTTGTATTTTCTTGCAGAATCCTAGCTCACTCAATGATATAAAGAAATTTATCTCAGCTAGCATGAAAAGCTACCAATAAATAGTTGTTTTTTCGTCTATTTATTGTGCATATCTATAAAAGACAGCACCCACAGAAATTTTTGACTTTCAGATCTCGGGATATCTATTTATTTGGGAGGGATGGAGCGTGCTCACACTTCCTTAAAGACAAAACTTCCCGTTAGCATTAGAAACATTGTTTCTAGAACTCCATAATCGCGTTACATCCAACAGATGTGCTCGAGCTGCGCGAGCCATGGGAAGAGAACCGACAGCGAAATATCGTTAGGGCAGTCTTCTTCACCATGTAGATCTTCGCGAAATCAGTTATCTTCTTCTGAACTGCAGCATCTCCGCACGATAGAGAAGTAACCATTGAAAAATTAGTAGCAGTTAACAAAGGCGCCACTTGAATAAAATCAAAACATCACTGAATTCGCCAACTGAGAAGAAAAGAGAGAAAATTAAAGCTCGACAAATACTAATCGAACAGCTACAGTTTTTCTAGAATGCTAATAAGAAAGAGTCGCAGCTGCCAAAAACAAAAAAAAAATGAGAAAACGAGGAAAACTTGTATGATTCTGAAAACATACTGAGGGAATTCACTTCAAAAGGGCGATGGTTTTCTAAATAGATCAGCTGACAATCGATCTTTTTCGTGCCCCAAAAGAATTTCGGTGCTCTAACGCAACCGGATACGACAGCGAAAACACGAACAATCAGCTGAGAAACAAGTCCGTCTGCTCCTAGGCGATCTCATTGTAAGTAGGTGAAAGGACACTTCCAGTGCACCGTGAAGGACACTTCCAGTGCGAAAGTATACCACAAGGCCAGGGTTTTTCAAAAATTTCGAAATGTTCGCAACGAAACTCTCCGTGGATGCTGCTTTTAATGTGGATTGACGTGAAGAGAGATCAGCAGGTTTTGCACGTTGTTAAAGTACTCCTTTCCTACCCTCTTCGACGACTTCCTCCGACTGCCTTCTCCAGACTACACAGGAACCCGTACTTTTCCTTGCTTTTCTCAACTGTTCGAATCTTCCGTTATCTTATAAATAGCATCAAGAAGCACGCCTGTTTATGAGCTGCGTAGTTGGCGATTCGCCTATTTCACTGTGTTTATGTAAACATAAGCAATATGCACCGCATGCGTCTACGCTTTTTAATTTGTGTTCATGACTACCAAAATACACTTATTTAGGTGTACACATGGAAGCAAAAGAAGTTCAGTGAATTACTCATGCCACCCACCCGTCAAACGATGATGCCTCAATTTATGCTTGCTAAGCCCTGCACAGTAGAGTTTTGACCGAATCGAATAAAATTCGAATATTTATTCGAATGTTCGAATATTCGAAAATTCGGAGGTCCTGAAAAATTCGAAAGTTCGAATATTCGAAAATTCGGGGGTACAGAAAAATTCGAAAATTCGAATGTTCGAAAATTCGATGGTCCCGCAATATTCGAAAGTTCGAATATTCGAAAATTCGAGGATCCTGGATTATTCGAAAATTCGAACATTCGAATATTTTAGGCCGAAAATTCGAATATTCGGAATTGTTTTGCTTCGCAACGGTTATTTCAGTTCCATTTTCTAGCTGAAGAATCATTTTAATTGAAACCCCAGCCCAATTTCTCATTCCAATCTCAATTTTCCGAGGAACCTGCCCATATCTTTGCCCGCATTTGAAAGCTTTGACACTGCGATTCTGCGAATTATACGTCCTTGGCGACGATGATCTCTCCGGTAAAACCTACATATGTACTTTTCTAGACTCTTAAAAAACCAGCAGCTTTAACTAAACTTCTGATTAATCAAGCCTTTCCTCCAGAACTATGTAAGTGGACTGCAAACTATAATAATAATTTTTAAACAGCATTCTTCCTTATATTCAGCTGTTTTCCGACCACTGCTTCGTTGAAATTCTTCCTAAGTACATAATCGTCAGTTATGGAGTTCGAAATTCACACGAAATCTTGAGATCCTCTTATTATTCTTTCTGCCCAAACATATTCCCACATCTTGTTACAGAAGTGGCATTCAACGACAAGCATGTAGTTGAACCGGATAAACAGAAGTAATAATGAGGAACGGGGTGAAACGCAGTGTGTTTTTGGTATCGCTAACGCTTTTTTTGTTAATAACTAGAAGCTCATTCATGATTAAGGTAACTGAAACACTGTACCCAACATCATCTTTACCGCGTCAATATCTACATATCTCTACATCACCACCATGGCTCATTTTGCTTGAACTACGACACGGAGATATTAAAGTAAAAGCCTTTTCGTGGACGAAAGGTTTCATCCAGTTCGCGATCCTTTAATGATCCCAGACAAACTTTCGGAACTTCCGCGGAGCTTGTTCGGAACTTCCGCGGGTGACCCGACGGAAGTTCCGAATAAGCTCCGCGGAAGTTCCGAACTAGCTCCGCGGAAGTTCCAAAATCGAACAAGAGTGACGTAATTCGCGCATTATAGAGCTAATCATAATTCAAGTAATAAGGTAAAATGGGCCAACATGGAGTGATGAACACCTCCACGCATCCCGATGCCAAGAATCGTGGGATTATGAATCCCACCACAGATCGTTCCACCACGTAGCACTAATTGCGCCTGTAGCTGCTACGTTCTCTGAAGATGAGCTTCAAGCAGGTCTGCCCTCTGACTGTGCTACGTATCTGCGTCAGGTTTCAAGATCAATGATAACATGGAAAAATTCCTCTTTGGCAAAAATCTGTTAAATTTTCGCATTTATAGGGATAATCCCAGGGGTACATTTATCTGACACGAGCTTTACCCAAAATTCGACATTAAAGATGTCATTATTGGGGCATCTCGAAGTGAATTTCGAAGAAAAAATCGCGTAAAAATTTTCTTATTCTACCACGACTTCTTATTTATCTAGCCGAAGTCAATCAAGAACATATCACTGTAAAAATGGACGAAAATATGCCATTTGATCTGTTAGTTTCTTGTATCATTCCATCTCTCTCGAAGCTCCGCGAAAGTTCCGAAAAATGTCAAGCTCCGCGGAAGTTCCGAAGCTACTTTTTTCTCTGCGTCTCCATTCGGAACTTGCGCGGAACTTGCGCGGAACTTCCGAAAAAAATCGACGAGTGACGTCATATTTCCGCGGAAGTTCCGAAAATCGAGCTCCAGCAGTAAATGAGGCTCCGCGGAAGTTCCGAAAATCGGCAAGCTCCGCGGAAGTTCCGAAAGTTTGTCTGGGATGGTTTCAAACCTTAAAAGAGATGGACGTTTCTGAACTTTAGGGATTTTCACCAATTCCAGTTCTAAAACCGACGAGGGATCAGCTTCACAGCAGCACAAGCTTGCATTCGTGGAGAAGTTGTAAGAATTTCCAAAACGGCGGATGAAACTTGCTACCCGAGAAGTTTCATGCCCGTTGTGATTAGGAATCATATCGCATTGTTCGTCTACATGCATGGGTACGAAACTTTTTTTTACCAAATGAAATGTTATTCGAATAAATATTCGAACATTCGAATATTCGAAAGTTCGAATATTCGAAAATTCGGTGGTTCGCAAAAATTCGAAAATTCGAGTATTCGAAAATTCGGTGGGCTCGAAAAATTCGGAAGTTCGATTATTCAAAAATTCGATAGTTCGCAAAAAATCGAAAATTCGAATTTTCGAAAATTCGGAGGTCCCTAGAAATTCGAAAATTCGAATATTCGAATATTCGAAAAATATTTTCGAATGTAAAACTCTACTGCACAGACCAATTTCCTTCTGCGGATTTGTTGTCGTTCTGAACGTGAGTTATCAGTGCAAACCTTTTGAGCTTTGCAGTGCTCTCCTTCGCCGTGCTCTCAGCATCGCCGAGACTTGGAGGCGGTACATCCACCCCTTCTCCAGCTTTTCCAAGTTCGTTAAGAAGGAAGTTGGATTGATGCTCTGTTAATAAGACATCACTTTCAAACACTCCATTGTCGGCCGCGGTTACCTGAGTGGAAAACGCTCGAGAAATACTGAAAAAAAAGTTTTTGAGAAAAACAAGCCGTAGCTCTAAGAGCCCAGGCACATGAATGTGATCAATGGAGAAATGGGTGTCTTATTTCTTAGAGCACTTGTAAGACACTGTAAGAATTTGATATTACATCAATGCAGAACGAACCACATTAGAGAGATTGGCCTTTTCCAGCAAAGCCTGTTTGACCTGCATAGTTCTGTCAAGGCGGAAGTTTATGTTATCCGTGTTGTCCTTTCCGGTGACTGCTTTTTCAAACTCGAATATCTGCAAGGAAATGAAATTTTATCAAAGGTACCTGCTGAAATTGAGGTTAAAGTCCAACCTTCTTAGTCACGATGTTCTTCATAGCAATATTATCCTTACTTTGTTCCATGCACTTAAACTTTTCGCAAACACTCTAGAAGTGGTGAACTTCATAGTAGCCATCAAGATCCTACTTTAGAAATGGTATTACAAATCCTCACTTTGATGATCCTGCCCACTTCTGGACTAATGACTCCAAGGTGAATTACAAACTCCTTAGCAGCTTTAACAAGATCATGTGCAATTCCTATTAGTGGATCTTTGATGAGTAGCCTGAAAAACGTTACGTTTCTGATTAAGGTATGGGAATAGATGCCAGGGATGCCTAGTGGGCTTTGAGCTATTATTAGATAATCAGGAAACGTTCTCGAATTTTTTTCCTTTACACATGGAAAAATACAAGACAATGCTGCTTACGTTGGAACTTTCGGTAAGTATTTCCCGCCTTCTCTGATGACAGCTTCTATAACATCGGGGATCTCGTTGAACGTGGGAATGTTGCCATCTCTGAAAGTCTTTATCTCATCGACTCTACAGGTGAGGTTACATTCACAGTTCGATGTTAATGTGTCTAATATTTTTCGGTACTTCTCCCTTCAAGTCCACATGAACACACGTGCTGGACATTCTGGCTATACTTCTGGTGTCAACCTTTCTGGTGTCGTAGACCTCATTATAAAATGAGGACATTGATTAAATTTGCACGAAAGAAAAGGCAATGCTTTGTGCAGAAAGGAAACATGCGCTGGCAAACCTGGTTTCCTAGACAATAACTCAAAGGCAGCACCCATGAGACTTTTTAACCCCGGAATTTCAACCGAACTTTGGTTCTCTACTATGAAGTGCACGAATATGAGTGTCACTTCTATTCAGACTCACGGGAAACAGTTTTCGGATGCTTCTATTTCGCTGCGGTTGGACAAAATGACCGAGTTGTCAGGTTAGGAGTCGGGCAAAAAGTCAACACTAACTTGATGGTCACGAATTTCCCCGGCGCACTTTGATATTTGCGCGATATTGCAGCCTATTCGACCAGAAAAAAAGTACAGAAATCAGATAAAAATGAAGTATAGAATACAAAGAGGTGGTAATGAGGAGAAACGACAACAAAGGGGAAAGAACGAGAAAGGAATAGTGCAGGCATACAAAATAGGAGAAAAATGGATGTTGTGGGTTGAGAAAATGGAAATAGTGAAAATAGTGAAAAGGAAGGTTAGAAAAGGGAATAAACAGTCACAGTCAGACTAACATAAAATTGAGCGGAAAAGGTGCGGAACAAATTTTTTCACGGAAAGCCGAGCGATTGCAGGCGAAAACAGCTGCTTCGTAGTCAATGTCGCCCCAAGGTTATTTCCACAAGGCAGGTCAACTTGCACCAGCAGGCTGGGTTCGAAACGTTGAAATGGAGTTCACTTGCGATACCTCATGACATGAAATGTGAGATCTCCGACAGCAGTTCCATCGCAGAATTGTTGGGACTATGCCTGAGATTCGAAAAGTCTCATAAGTTTAAAGGTGAAGATTATTGTAGGTGTTGCCTTTAATGCGAGAGGAACTCAACGTTCCTCAGCTGCGCAGCTGCTTTAGTAGATTTTCTGATTTTCTGAGTTTCCCTGGACTTTTGTCTCAGAACTGCTGTTTTCATTCATTTTTTTCGCATAGGTTTAGGATGCTCGCGTATTCGAAGTCAAGCACACTCTCCCATGAGCGACCAAACTTGCAAGGTAAATAAATTTGATGTTCGTGCACTCCGAAATGGAATATGTCTCATAATGTGGAGTCGATAGCGAATGCTCTGTTCCTACGATAGCCATTGTGAAAAAAATTTCTGTCTATCCAGTATATAGGAGTGGTAAGAAAGTCTTGAGCGGCGACGACATTTTTGAAGGTTAACGGTAGGTGGATGCAGACACTGTAGCTACAGAGATAGATGTATGTATAGACGTAGATACCAGTGGCCGACGCAGAGGGGAGGAGGGCGGGGGGGGGGCGCCCCCCCCCGAGAATGGGTCGCCAAATTTTCGAAATTACTTTGCAATGCAAATAAAATGCATTAGTTTATTTTATTTGCCTTTTATTACTACTTTTAACACATTTTTTATTTATTATTTATCATTATAAATAAAATTTTTATTAATTTTATTTTCCGTCTGGGTCCCCAGAGCTGCGGAGCCCCCCCCCCCTTTTTCCCACGCCTCACTATCCCCCGCCCACTTTCTGCATCCGCCACTGGTAGATACATGCACGAAAACATTTACAATTTTTCACAATGACGCTCAGCAGAAACGTGCATGTCACCAGCGTCGACTTAATACCACGGGGCATATCCCGTTTCGAAGACCACTGACATCTGGTATCCTTCTCTTGGTAGAAGGATTTCTACGACAGATTGTGACGTCGAGCATGACTTACTTGCACGTGGGATGGCCAGGGAATCGCCTACAGAACTTTCCCGCTAGCGTTTTCCATATATTTTCAGGAGGAGGCGCTTTCGAGGACCACTCCTAAAAACTAACTTCTGAATGAATTCGATGAAACTACTACTAGGATGGTAAAATGGGAATGCGCGCTGACTTTTTTCGTATCAATGAACGTGTTAATGAACACCTGTTCCGCAGCACTCGATATTACCTGGAAGAGCTATTCATGGCGCCTATATTGTTTAGAATGTTAGATATTCCTTGATTTTTTGAAAATTGTAAAGCTAATGACCAGAATTTTGAAATGCATTTTATGGCGTTAGAGGAACCAAAAATGCGTCGAAGCACTAGCGAGATCATGTGCAAAAAAGGACAGAAAATATTCACTGTGCTACAAAGCAGTATTCAGGCGATAGTCTAGAAAATAATACTCAACTTGGGTAATCGAACCGAAATTTAAGTGCCAATCCATATGTCGGTTGCACCCTGCTCCTTAACTAAAGTCTGAAAACGTGCTCATTCCCGCTCATTGCTCGGACTTGGTAATGTCAGCATAGCAATTTCTTCCATCGATGGATCCTTCCTTGGCGGATTGAAATTTCTAAATGGCGAAGGAACCGAAATTTTGCTGAGCCGCTACTTCAAGCCAGCAACTTTATTTTTACCAGTCATTCTCCGCGTGCAAGTTGTCCTAGGATCAATCTTCTACTAATTCTGGACAAATCTTGGATTAAAACACTATAGTGTCGTTGGTGTCGTGTAATCCCAATGAACCATCGCAGTAACTCGCCTTCTCGGATGGATTTGAAATGCCAGGTTTTCATAGTGGCACAGTGAAAGGCCCATGGTCTCCAGGCCAAAATAAGCACCTCCAAAAAAAGGCTGATTCACGAACTACTGAAAAATTTGAAAAATTGTCTGACGCAGAAGAGGGCGTCACTATTGTGCTCCAAAACATGTGGGCATGACTAGAAAACATGATTGAGATCATCATCATTGTCGTCGGTGGTGTTTGAAGTGATCAACAGCGAAGAAAAAAGGAATTTATACTAGCTGCGTGCGTCAGTTGCGCATCAGTCGCACGCAACCATTTGCTAGGGATTTTCCATGAAAACCGGTCAACACTGCATGTATATTCTCAATGGAAAGAACGCGCGGCCATCGCGAGGCCGTAAATGCGTGCGTCTGAGCTACGACTGCTATGCGACTGGGCCCTATCCTTCACAATATAGACGCTCGTGCGTCAGTCGCACACACCCAATATAAATTGCTCTACAGCGACAATCTATGCTAATTTTGAGTTCTAGAAGTAATTTCAATCCTGTTAAGTCAGCTACTAACTGCCCCCACGTAGCAGTGATCTTGCAACAGGAGAAGGTTGTTGTGGAAGGTCCCGTCGACGGCTCAGTGTTCCGGGTGTCCGGCGGGTAGCGGAGGTCTGACGACTGCCTTCTGCATGGTTGGTTCGTTCTTGTTCCAATTTCCTCCCTCCTCCATTTGAATGGATGCGCGATCATCGAATTGCCGTGAATTCATCAAGCAATCAACGCATTCCTTGATCGGCATGCAACTCAGAGTTTCGTTGAACTTTTTCACTTTCTCTCTCGGCAGCCTTGAAATAAAAGCTGGGCATTTTACTGAGGTTATCTACACATGGCGAAAAACCACTCGCTCCTATGATCTCGGATCAGAAAGTGTGATCAGTGGTAAACACATTTTTACTATACTATAGGGGGATAACTTCAATCCGTTAGAAGCGATATGATATGGGTAGCAAGCGAAATGAACTCGGTTCAACATAGCACCCGACATCGATTCTAATCAGAGCGTCGTTGTCTTCTCCTTTGCACGAGTCAACATGTATCAAAACCGATGCCATCTAAGATCACAGCGACGCAGGGTGCTATAATCCTCGTGCAGCATGGCTGCGTCCTGGCTGCTTCAAGCGTGCATTTGCTGACAGTAAACACATTTTAAAATTTCTTACGCGGAATGTTTCGATGATGTTTTCTCCATCAACTCCGATGAGATCCCCAGCCATACGCACAACCACTTCACCGGCTTTTTTCGCGATTCCGCCAAGCGTCTTTCCCAGTGAACCAAGTGTACCCTTAAATACTCCGTGCACATTTTTGCTGCGATGTCTGAAAATTCTTCTATCTTTCTCGTGTTTCAGCTAGAGGACATTTTTAATACTTGGTGGCACGAAATAGAGATACCTCTATCTCAAAGAAACAGAATCAACCCACTAATAGGCTCTTGTTATCATTTTGCTGTCCCTGCTTTGCTTGATTTCCCCATAGATTTTTCCATAGATCTCTGAATCCTCCAAAGGCCACTCTTCCTTTGCCCCCTGCTCCACTGCTGCCTTCTTCTTCTGCTTGATTTCCCTTTCCTTTTCCTTCGACCCCTGGAAACTTTATCATAGAGGTTATTCATGCTTGCGGCGCGTCAAAGTTTACGCGCCGATACACAGTGCAAAGGAGGGAGGTAGAAGAGAAATCCTGGCAGGTCAGCAATGTTCCTAGTTTTGCCGTTGCGACCGCCGCGCGAACATACCGCGAGGAAAATGGAGTTGGGGGGGGGCACTTGGTATAAGTCGATAATATGACCTGTCTTGCACGTACAGACTTGTTAGCTGACACGTCCAGAACGCTCTGACTTGTTAGGATTCTTAATATACAGTAGTTACCTGAAATGCAAACAAGTCTGTACTTGCAGGACAGGTCATATCATTGACTTATACCAAGTGGCCCCCCCCCCCAACTCCCTTTTCACCCAAACCGCGTTTCCATTCTCGCCGCTTTGGGTCGGCGCGAGAACTTTGTGAAGTTTTGGAGAGGCGCGTAAACTTTGACGCGCCGCAAGCATGAATAACTTTATATCGCATCTACGACATTCACAAGTGAAACAATTCACAAGTTAAAGGCAGCACCCACTGAAACTTTCGCTTCTCAGATTTTCACACTTCCTGGTACTTTAGAGCAAGCTGGTTGGTTCAGGTACAGTTACAACAACAGAAACCTACTGCGTTCAGCGCAATAACTGGCACAGCTTTGTGCTGGCGCCAAGTTCGGACGAGTTTTCCATCGATTGTTTGTTGCGCGAATTGCAATAGAAACAGCTGTTTTGCTGTAATCTTGTAGAGATTCAGTCGTTTCTTCAATGTTTATGAGTTCTTTTGGTGATTTTTTGTGCTTTTTACTATTTTTATTAGCAGAAATGCATTCTCGTTTGCACTTTACAGAATCTGAAGTTCTTTGGCAACAGTTCGTACTCATTTTCGATGAAATTTCAATTTTCTCCAAATTCTCCTATATAGGAAAATTCATGACCTTTTGATTTCTTAGTGAAGTCTTTGCTAAGTGCCGCACAAATTCTAATGTTTATTTATCTTGATGAGGTACGGAAGGCTGCAGTTCAGAACAAATAACTGATCGCGCAAATATCCAAGCGGTGAAAAGAAACATTATCGATCTTTTGATATCGTTCGCCATCCCCTGGCTCATGCAACTCGACCACACCTGCTGCACCTAACCTAGCCATAAGCTTCTAAAACCTGTATTTCTGGTGCTATCGGAAAGTTTCGACTTCAGCCCCTTCGATACCTTCGTAATACGCTGAGATTTTTAAGTCGGAAATCTCAGGGGGTGCTGTTATTTCCGTGGGTGCTGCCTTTAAGTGAAACCATGTGAAAGTCTCAGCAATACGTTATACTTTCTGAGCAATTAAATGCCCTTACTCTGATGACTGTGCATCACGAACGCAGCCCGAACGGCGTAATGGTTCGATTAGCAACGTTAGCAGCAACGGTTGCCAGTTGCTGCCATTCTCCACTTGATTGCTGCCGTCCCTCAGCAATTGCTGCTAAACGGCCGACAGATTGAGCAGCAATCGAGGGGAGGATGGATGCAACTGGCAACCATTGCTGCTATGGTTTCTAACCAAACCATTACGCCGTTCGGGCTGCGTTCGTCCTGCACAGTCATCAGAGTAAGGGCATTTAATTGCTCAGTAAGTATAAGTAAGTTATCAGAGTATATGGAAGAAGCCGCTGTCCCCGCTGGCAGTCTTACTTGGTATCACACCAGAGAAGGAAGTGCACATACTCTGAAGCGAGCCTGTTTTCTAGAATGTTGTATTAGCTTGCGCGCACGGTCCAGCTAATGTTTCTTGGTAATATTCTACTGCTTTCTCCTTGTAAGTTCCCCTCATACATCAAATTTCTCTCATAAGAGGGATTCCAGCCGGTTATTTGCCAAGCTATGTTGTGCGTCCTCAGGTGGCGAATAGGGAGCTAATTGCGGACCAAATGCGACCTTGTGCCTACCCTGTGACGCGGATGGATTCAGGCATTCCATGCCTCTGCAGTGTCGGAACGACCCATACCTTCTGTCTGGGCTTTTCACGTGGTACCTGTCGAACTACAAGGTACCTAACCAATGGAATACCAGCAGGACCATGCTGCTGTACAAGAATGGAGACACACAGGACACCGGCAATTATCGCACCATCTACCTACTGCCCGTCATCTACAGGCTTCTCACACGAGTGATCCTTAACAGGATCGGAAGGACACTAGATGAAGGACAGCCGTGTGAGCAAGCAGAATTTCGAAAAGGATTTAGTACGATTGATCACATACACAGTCACTGGACTCATCGAAGCATCGCGAGAGTATAAGCCGCCCCTTTCCCTCACGTTTAAACGAAGCCTTCTATTCCATTGAGACAGAAATGACCCTGGAAGCCCTGGGAAACCAGGGTATATCTACTCAGTATATCAGAATATTTCATGAACTCTATAGCAACTTCATGACCAGGATTTCTCCATTTAACGACGACATCACCATCGACTTCAAGAGAGGGATTGGGCAGGGCGACACCGTGTCGCCAAAACTATTCAGCAGCACTCTCGAGGATGTCATGCGGAGACGGGATTAGTAGTATAGGATAACATGGAAGTGCAAGTTGATAGCCGGCGACTAAACCATCTTTGCTTGGCTGACGACATCGTCCTTATTACACCAACCATCAGCAAAGCGGAACGGATGCTGGCCGACTTGGACGACTCGTGTGGAGAGACCGGTCTTCAACTGAATCTGACGGAGACGATGTTCATGAAGAACTATGGGTCCCGAATGCCCCACTCTCGTTCAACGGAACTACCATATCCGAATGCTCTAGCTTCGTATATCCAGGCCGGGATATCAACATGATGAACGTTCTCGCTCCAGAACTGAGCAGGAACAGAACGGCTTAGGGAGCTTGCGAGAGCATTGAGGACGTAGTGAAGAAGACGAAGAACACCAGGCTAGTCGAAGATCAGAGACGCTGCTGCTTACGCCAAGTTAAATAAGATCAGCTGGGCTGGACACGTAATGCGTCATAACGACAACCGTTGGACAAGATGTCAAGCGCACAGCAGGAAGGCCACCGACCCGATGGTCAGACTTTTCCACGAAGTCCTTCGAAGAAAGATATGATGCTTTTCGTGTCCCTCGAACGGACTGAATCCATTGGGCACCTCTGGCCCGGCACCTCTGTGAAGACCAGCACCGGTCTGACACAGCCTTGTCGAACTCCTCATCTCTAACGCAGATGTCTTTTACGAAACTATCTTCTCAGGTACTTTTTTCTCTAATGTTCAGGAGTGATTCATATGGTGTTGGGTTATCGTTCTTTACAATCTTCCAAAGAAGATTCGCCACAGGCGATGCAGTTTCCTGAGGAAGTGATGAACTTGTCCATACAAACTGCATGATATATTTCGGATGTATGACAATGGGAAGGGAGGGGTGTACGGTGCCAAAATGATTAGACGTTCATGCCGAAACTTTCGCGATGTTGACAGCCCTTTTGAACACATACGCATTTGGCGGGAACTTATTAAACTTATGCGTAGCAATACAGTTGATCAAGCTCGTTTATCTAGTTGGATCGCATATTCGTTTGTCAGACAGGCAACAAGTCTCGCCAAAAGTATCGCTCTCGAACATCAATATCTGCTGTCAATGTACTCCGGTGAGCAGTTTCGCGCTGGTAAACGCAGCTGGTGAACATAATTATAAGATCATAAGTATTAAAACGATGAAAAAAATTATTTATTATGTTGACGACGGCTGACAACGGGTTACTACAGCGGTTACGGTTTCCTCAGCAGATTCATCCTCCTCTAGAACTCAAACTCTTATCACACCTTCTTTTTGATACCTAGAAATTCAATATTGTGCAGTTTTCTCAGGCTTAATCTGGATCACTGCGAAAATACGGCATTTAGCAAAGATCGGAAAAGCACGAAGACTGCTCTATATGCGTTTATGTTGCTACCTGAATATCTTCGTCTCTTTGTAACTCAGTTCACACTTGATGAAGAAAGGTAGACACATGGAGAAGAACAGAGAATATATTACATATATTGATGAGCATTTCGTTCATCATTTCTTACTGTCTAGTTAGCGCTGACCTAAGAGCAATTATTGAAGAAAAAACACAGGAGAATTGCTTGATTTTCCACAGAATGTTGATGATAATTTGATAGCAGTGTCTCAGCTGGATCCTTACCAATGCGACGTTTCATTGATGGATCACTTCCACTGCACAACGATCAATTCGATTATGACTGGAAAATGGATTCTTGTGTAGATTAGCACACCAAATATCTTCCAGTTCCGTAATTCTGTATACTATAGGTTTGAAAAATTCAAAAAAAGGAAATAAAAACTCTGGGGTACTATGCATGTCTTTCTTGTACTGATCGGAAAGCGATAAAATTAGGATGTTTCAATTCACTCTCAAGCACATATTTTCAGTTTTGTTCCACACTACTGCGAGCGAACAAAGCAGGAGAAGGTATTTGCGAGGGAAACATCACTGAGGTAAATCGGAAATGGTCTGAGTACGCAGAAGATAAGCGCGGGACTCATAAAATATCCTGAAACAAAGAGTGGTAGAGCTGTTAAAGGCAGCACCCACGATAACCTTCATGTCCAGAATTCTGAATGTTTTGGAGTCTGGACGATAGTCCCAGTAATTCTACGCAAGTTGCACTGCCGAAAATATCGGAGTTCCCAAGAGTTAACAAGTTAGATTTGGTATCCGGCTATCTGCGGGGTGAGATGTGGCGCGATCCGAATCAGCTGATTTCTGCCGCAGTCACTCACAAGATAAAGTTTGTTTTCCATGCTCATTTCCAGAAATTTTACATTGTGATGATCTGGTTCCCCCATCTACGATCTTTCTATTGTTGTTAGACCTTACGATCGCTTCTTTTTCCCAGAACTTTCAAGTTTTGAATTATGGTATAAATTTCTGTTCGTTAGCTCTTCACACTTTGTTTCTTTTTGTTTCAGTTTTGTTTCTTGTCTCGAGGTATGTCTCTGTGGTGAACATTCTATTTCCCTTTTGTTTGGGCTTTTTCTCCTCCAGGAAAGCTGGAAAATTAGTCGATTATCTAGTTGCGCCAAGAAATTCGTTGACAATAAAGGCAGCGTCATCGACTTCCTTGATCTACTCCACCAGCGTAACTCGGCCGAATTGCTATAATGCAGCAAATTGGTAGTATCCAAAAACCATTTCAACATGGGTTTTGACAAAATTGGCCACATTATTCATGCTCCACACAGTCAGAAACCCAAGATCGCTCTAAAACCTGAGTGACAAAGTTTTTCGTGGGTGCTGCCTTTAATTTCTTCAAAAATCATATGGGGCAGCAATCAGCGGAATTCGTGTTTTTAAGACTGTGATTATCAAGTCGAAAGTAGGAGAGCAACAGTAATCTAAAAGGCATTGACTCAGGACTTTTTGCATCACTCGAACATTTTTATAATCACAGCAACGGAAAGCATTCTTTCAGGTGCAGCACCCTAGAGCTAGAGCAGCACCACTGGGCGAAAAGATAACTAGAAAAGCTGCCGCATCTACAGATCTATAAAAGGTACTGAGTGAGAAGAACTACTGTTCAATGGGCTAGAGTGGCTGAATTCTCTAAGACAGATGAGACGAGGCCGACAATAATGCAAAATGCGCCTTTTCCAAGCAGAAATTGGAGTTAGTGAATTAGCAGTATCATGTTAGGGAGCATGAGAGAAAAGAAGAAACTCACCAAGAATTTGTCCGAGAGTAGTTTGGCTGTGTACTTGTACAGGTTGGAGAAGCAAAAAAATCAGCAGGAATAACATACGTAGAGCCAGCTCTGTGCAGCAGGCGACACAGTCTTGAAGCAGAAAAGGGCAGTGTTGAATGTCGTCCAGCAGTGTTACAAAAAACCTGTTTGCCATCCAATAACAATTCGATAAAGTAATTTCGACAAACCAACATACCATAATTCGAACCTGATGAATTCGCCAACTTTACTTTCTTTGTTTACACATCATTCGAAATGAGAATGGATAATGTCCACTATCCCATGACCGTCGTTTTGCATCTATTCCCTGAATAGGAAAGGTATGCTTACTTTTGTCTGCTCAAGATCTTATTGAATCTCATTCACCCCATTGATAGTCAAACGGTTTGAAAATCTTTTTTTTGCCACTTTTTTTATGTGAACCGTCTTACTCGCAATCGCACTAATGGCCACATCCATGAAATATGAACTACAGTCCAGCTGTCATGTATTTCAGATTTGGTTAACATAAAACATCATTGAGAAAAGAAAGGAAAGGATTCTCTTCCACTCTTACCGATTTCCCTAAAAAAGGACCACAGTACTTGCGTCTCACTTTACTTAGACAACGGAAAACAGTTGGTCTTCAGAGAACAGGTTGTGGACGTGAAGATGCCGAGAAACCTCTTGGCCTATACTTGATCAGGGCCTGTGGTGAAAGACTGGTAAACCGACCCAGCGGTTGTCGCATTTTATTGACAATCAACTTAATTCGATTTGTAATTGGCTTCTATTTCATCTACTACCCATTGTGGATATGACATGAGCGCAACAAATCCTTGCTGGTTGAAGGGAAAAGTAGAAAAGTCATATTTAGTATTGTAAACGACTTTTTTCTCATCACCAGCAAGAAACAGGGGGCTAAATATTGTCGAGTTGTGTCGAAATCGGAATCCTGCTGCGCCCACATCTACATGGCGTAAGGACTGGCTTTTCGTCTGCTCACTTGACTATCGCACTTTCGCACCGGAAGTAGTTCTTCGAACCCTCCCGCTAAGGAGGCGACTGATCAAATACGATGTTATTGCTTTGCAAGAGACAAAGAGTAAAACGAAAACCGTTATCGGAGCAAAGGTGGAGAGAATTTCGTGAAACTTTGAATGAAACTGGTTGTGAAGAGATTGACTGCTGTGTTTGTTGTCAGCTACATTAGTGCTATAGTTGCCACGACCTACAACGACGACTGTGAGAAAATGCCTAACGTTACTACCTGATCGTGCCACTAAGTATGAGGATGGAGAGCAACTGTTGTTCTTCTGCTTGCTTGACCTTCTACAGATCGTGGTCATGGCTGAGAACAATACAGAAGCACCATTGAAGCATCTGAGTAAGTGATATGCAGGTAAGTCAATAATTGGGTAAGTTACTCGAGATAAGCTGAGGCATTACTACCAACCTTTCCCCTTCACCCGTGATCCGCATTACTCTCAGTAATATTGTCTTACCTAAGCCTTCAGTATTTTTACATGTATAAGATGAATCAGCATGATTTTCTGCGAATATTAACGTCTTACATGTTCGATGAGCTCGATTAACCTAAATCAATCAGAAATGTGTGAGTCAATTAATCCCGTGTAAGCTGGTTTTGCTTTCACAGTACACCTTATCATGTGTTCAAGTAGATGCAAATCGAAAGAGATGGGGTCACAAAATATTCAGAATTTCTACACAGACCGCACTTTTATTGCGTCATGAGCTGGTCGAAGAATTTCCGTCGCGGAAAACAGGAACAAATATAAGCGGTATCGCCGCCACGTATATTGAGTTGATGACGATGGGTTGATGACGCATGTTAACGATAGTGCACCATCACGTTTTTTTATCACATCACCCTGAAACGACTGTCCTCTGAAAAGTTAACGTCAGGGTGCTAATCGAGTTTGAAGGAAAGAATGCTTAGCAATAAAAAAAGGAAATCTATGCTCATATTAGACACAACAAGATGGCTATCATTACAGCCATCTCGGTGAGAGTTTCATTTGGAGAAAAAAAAAACAGATATTGACATGATAACAGAACGATTAATATTGGGTTGTTCGGAAAGTAATTGGGATTTTTAGGGGTTTCAGAAAAAAGTTTATTTTCTCACAATGAAAAAACATTAGTCAATGATATATTTTCCGTTTTGTTCGATTGTCTTTCGCCATCTTTCTGGCAATTTCATAATTCCCCTCTCATAGAACTTCTGGTCTTTTTCGGCAAAAAACTGGGCTAGATGAGATTTGATATCCTGATCATCGCTAAATGTTTTCCCATTCAAATAGTTCTGCAACGATCTAAACAAATGGTAATCGGATGGCGCGAGATCAGGGCTATATGGTGGATGCAACATCAATTCCCAACCAAGCTCCAATAATTTTTGCCGAGACGCCAAAGATGTATGAGGTCTTGCATTGTCTTGGTGGAAAACTACTCCTTTGCGATTCGCTAATTCTGGCCGGTTTTTTTAAATTGCCTCATCTAATTTCATCAGTTGCTGACAGTAGAGGTCCGAGTTGACATTCTGGTTTCTTGGGAGCACCTCAAAATATATTACACCTTTGTAGTCCCACCAAACTGATAGCATAACCTTCTTTTGATGGAGATGAGCTTTGGACATCGTTTGAGCAGGTTCATCCGGTTTTGACCATGATCGTTTGCGAGTAGCATTATTGTAGACAATCCATTTTTCATCACCAGTTACTATTCGCTTCAAAAATGGGTCGTCTTCATTGCGTTTCAAGTGCAAATCACAGATACTAACTCGCTGCGTCAAGTGAATTTCCTTCAACTCATGTGGCACCCAAACATCTAGCTTTTTTACTAGTCCAAGTTTTTTGACATGCTCGTGAACTGTTCCAATGGATGCGTTGGTCTTCTCAGCAAGCTCTCGTACGGTTACATGACGGTTGGCTTCGATTAATGCCATCAACTGATCATCATCAACGCCTACTGGCCGACCAGAACGTTGTTCATCTTGAAGTGAAAAATTGCCGGAACGGAATTTTGCGAACCAATTGTCACATGTGCTCTGTGATAAGGCATTAACACCGTATGTTTTACATATATCGTGGAAAGCATCAGCAGCTCTTTTGCCACTATGGAAGTAAAAAAGCAAAATGTGCCGAAAATGCTCCTTCTGACACTCCATGTTCAAATTGATCATAAAAATGCAAATGGAAATGAAATCTGCGCACTTTCTCCAAACAGAAACACAAATACGTCCTCCTAATATATATCGAATGAAAACAAATAATAACAGCAAAAACCTTCCAAAGCTAGCGTTTGAAAAAATTGTTTTCGAAAAGCCCAATTACTTTCCGAACAACCAATACATGCGTCAAAATGAATTCTACATGCGTTCTACCGGAGTACAAGGCCGAGTTTTTGATATTATGTTATTAGATTGGTAAAGAGGTCTTGAGCCGATTTTTTTGAAAGATCCAAAACTTCTGATTATTGATCGGTATCAGGGGTGTGCGGAATTTTCCGTTTTCCGTTTTACTCTTTCCGTTTTCCGCACATTTTTGGCCTTCCGTTTTACGTTTTACGTTCTGCGGGTTTTTAGCCCGGAAAACGGAAAAACCCGAAAAAATACGGAGGAAGACGAGGTATTTGTTTTCGGGGTATTTCCCTATCCTGGAGAGGGTTCACGTGTTTCGATGCGCAATGTATATGAGTTTACGACAGTGGAAAAAAATTGACGTCAAAACGCCATGAAATTTATGAAATTCGAACTATTTTGTTTGACTTTTATGGCCTCCATCATTGCTCCAAATATGCCATACAAGTGCTCTCCTCAAAATTCTCAAAAAAAAAAAACAATGTTCCACAGAAATGTGGGGTGAACTTATATAAAATTTCCATGAAACTGTGACGTGCCATGCTAAGGGCATCAAGCTTTTCTGGGGAGCAACGCATGATGTAGGCTTTCTTTCTACTTGACAAAAGCATAAGGCTACATCACAATTGTCACTGCTTTAATCAGAAGATGATCCCCAGCTCCACACTGGCGCAGTTGGCGCTTGATATTTTGAGCAATATTTGGGGTGCTTGTGTTTCGCGTTCCCCACATACAGTTCTTTTCCTCCTTCCTCACTCGCTAACTGGCTCCAACGGGAATCCTCTGTGAATAACGTGATCCTCCCCAGATTGCAGATGTATTAACTACCGTAGTTACCTTTTTGTCTGAATTTTTGCAAAAAAGTTCTGTTCTAAAGTAAAGCAAAGAAGTCGCACTTCTCACACTTTACATTTTATCGTCTTTTTAAGTAAGTTCAGTGAGAAATATGCTCATTGATTATATAAATCTGATAAACTCTCGTAGCTAGGTGAAGGATAGATACTCCTCGATCTCCCTATATTCTAGGCGTTTGAAGTAAGTACCATCAGTAGTCTTGATGTTACCTAATTACTTAAAGGCAGCACCCGCGCAAATTTTCGACCTTGAGATTTTGGTACAATTTGGGGAAATCAGGTGTGCTTAACACTGTTACAATGCTAAAAACACTCGAAACCATCGAAATTCTTGTTTTCTAGAACCGCTTAGATCACCGCTTTCGAGCAGGGTAAGCCGATTTGTGCGGTCTGCTTGATGTGGACTGATCCAAAAAGTCGATACCGCTGCCTTTCTTGTCAGCTGTTTTGCGAGCGAAAGAGGATTTTGGCCATTTTTTGCAGCGTTTCTGGAGTTTATGGAAGAAAACAAACTTTGAAAAGGATCATCTGATCGACTAAGGTATAGCAATAATACAGTCGAGTTGTAAAACGATTCCAGAACCATGCAAAAATTAGAAAATGAGACATTGTTGGAATTGGCCACATAAGTAACTCAAGAAGAATGTTCTTTGCAAAACAACAAGTAGAAAAATTTGTTGTGCTAGAAAGTGCAAAAAAGGAAAACAAAGGACTAAGATGTAGCTTTTTAATATCATGAAAAGAAATGTTTGCCCACCAAATCAGCTGGCAGCGACGCTCTGCTGCCGCCCAAACTCGATCGAACGACCCTACGCTGATCCTGCTGATCCAGGATCTCGCACATTCGACTAATTATATTGTAGAAACGGTTGAGTATTCCGCGCTACTTCCTTCGTCGAATTGTTAGGACTATTGCTAAGGTTCGAAAACGATCAGAATCTCAGACATGAGAATTTCCGTGGGTGCTGCCTTTAAAAGAGTCACCACTTATGCTCATCAAGGAGATACTTAGGGAATCCAATGTTGAGGAGGACCTTTGGTCACAAACCTATGCTTGGGCAAAATTTTCCGTTTTCCGTTTTCCGCCCATTTTTGGCCTGCCGTTTTCCGTTTTACGTTTCACGGGATTTAAATTAAAATTAGATTTAAAATTTTACTTACGCACATCCCTGATCGGTACCCATGATATATTATGTGGTAGTTGTAGAACAAACTCGGGGCTTCTCTATAATACGCATATGTAGCCGAATTGCCTTCTCTAACTTTAATTACGACATCAACTCCACAACAAATCCTCTGAGCTATAATCAGTTTTTCCTGCTCTGCTCGCATCAAAAGGAGTTTCCGAAATATCTGATTACTGGAGGTGAGTGTTGGGTCCTCTGCGATTCTAACACGCATTGTGCCATATGGATTCGTCGAGGAGAAGACTCGCCAAATCGCACTCCCCACCCGAACAATAGTTTCCTTAGCTACTTCTGGAATTCGCGATGAATGTTGTATTACGAGCTGCTCACGCAAGCACACACAGTCACCAGTAACACTTACGCCAATCAGAGACTGGAGACAGAGACTTTCTGGAGAACAGCTCCAGAAAGTCGGGGATGCTGTTCGAGAAGAACGGCGGCCAAAACGAGTTTTTTGTACATCTACGCCATGAAGACGCTAGGTCCCACATAGCTAAAGAGAACAGTGAAAAATTGGAGGAGCTGGGCTGGATCACGGCTTCCCTCCCGCCCTATTCTCCTGACGTTGTCCCTCCCAACTATCACTTATTTTGCTTCCTTAAAGCATTCCATGCCACGAAAAATTCACCAAATTTGACGATGGTGGAAGGGCGGTCAGCGATTTCTTTGGTTCCCAGTCTCCTCAATCCTGGGAGAATGGGACCGCTGACCTCATCTCTCCTTGAGATAAGCCGTTTAGACGCCTCCGGACATTGGACAAGGCGTCAAATAAAATGCGTCGTCTGCAATTGAACACAATGCCACGCTTTTACGCGCAAAATGCAAAAAAATCAGGGAACTTGGAAAAACCAAGTTAGATGTTAAATTACTTCTATTTTAGTGTAATTGAAACGCGTTTTCAAGTGAACTGACCTGTTTGGAGTGAAATTCCAGGTTCTTGTATAAGAACACATCTAAATGCGCGCAGTAGATGTATGTTGTGTTTGCGGGCATGGCTCATTGAGACTAAGTCATCTATATGATCACCTACGGAAGCAACACAAATGGAATGAGGAAGAAATAGAACAGAAGCAAACGGAGTACAATCAGAAAAAGAATGCAGACAAAGAGAGCCATAAATGCAACATCTGCGGCAAGCTTTACGGTTCAATTAGAAGCCTTCGACTTCATAGGAAGATAGGGATTTGATGGTTTACGTCCATTGACGATGAATGGAGTTCTCTTTTAGGAGCTGCATGGCACTAGCGAACTGGACTCCGAAATAGGGTTTGTAGCTTGTCCTGCGTGTAGGCGCAAGTTCTCCACCAACTCTGATCTCGCCCGGCACTGCAGTGAACAACATGGAGATGAAGCCGACGGCCAAGATTTTTCAACAATCAAGGGTGAATTCCCATCAATGCAGGAATTGGAGGTAACCTTTCAAGAAGAAGTACATGTGAAGATAGGTGTCTTGAATTGTTGAGCATTCTAGCCATGGAAAGAATTCTAGAAACATCAACAACTACCAACTTTGCTAAACGATCTTCGAAACCATCTAAATGTGGAAGAAGCCATTACTATGTTTGTAAGCATGCGCGTGGAGCGGGCGCGGAAGTGAATGCCAAAGAGTTGAGGAGTGTGTACGGCAAAAGCAAACGAGTGCATTCTCATTGTCCGGCATTTTTAAAAGTAGGTCGAACGACCTTTGCCAACACCCATTGATGAACAATTGTCACTGCAGGTATTCGAGAGGGATGACGGTACTGTCCACTATGAAGGTTGCATTGCCCATCTAGGTCATGTTGTTAACCCGGCGCTTCTACGACTTTCAAATTCAGATGAGAATGAGATCGTGAACATGCTGAAATTAGGCCTGGATGTGCATAGTGTAAGCACAAGGAATAAAATAGTACGCGTTTACCGAAAATCAGAGGGAAAGGAACAACTCTGAATGGTTTTAGACACTCACTAAGGTCAGACGAGAGAAGTGGAATTTCATCAGACAGCAGATCAACAGTCACGACTCTGTTACATCAGCTCGAAAGATGTCTGGTAAGGCATTACACATTCTGACAAACCGCAAAGCAGAATTAGTAATCCCCAGCGAATGTTCACTGAAAATTAAGGCGATTTGCGGATAGGCATGGACTTATACCGGGACGCAGCCACACGGAAGACCTCACATCTATGGAGTAACTGCTTAAAAGAAATGACATCGCCGGGCACGAGTATGTGAAAACATCGGATCCTACAGGCGATGGATTTGTACTAGGTATTCAGAAGAATAAACAAAAGTAACAGAAAATCTCAACAAAAGCACTGTTCCATTTCAGCTGTAGTGACAAGGAATGGACTGAAATACCTTGATCGTTTCGAATATCGAGGCCTAGTCTTTGACGATACATTTAACGTTACAAGATATTCCTTTCGTCTCGCCACTCTGCTTGTTACGGATGATGCCGGCAATGGATTCCCATGTGCATTCTTGCTATCATTCAGGATGACAAGCGAGGAAATAGCTGTACAGTTCGAAGTCATACAGGTAAGCCGACGAGCCTATCGATGCTTATCATCAACCTGTGAGAATTCTGCTTTTGTAGGATCTGATCCCACATTTTGATACACAATTTGTGATGACAGATGACTGTGGTTCTTTCTATAACGGCTTTCGAGAGGTATTTTCTGCCAGCAAAGCGCAAAAAATTCCTTGCAAATTCCATCTTGGCCACAGCATTGGAAGAAATCTAAAAGAGAAACTCTCGGTGAGCATAGACCATCTTCTTTTGCGGTGAGAGCAAGCCAGATATGATTGCAGAAGGAGGACGCTTCCGATGGAAAAGAAATATTCCGTGAAGTGCTCAGTGAGGCCCTGCCGCTGGAGTTTGAAAGAGCATACTCTGCTTTCATGACTTGGTTGGCATCGAAAAATGAAGAGCTTGTTCCGGTAACTCCAGTAACTCCATATCAACCGTTATGTTTGCTCCACCAGATTTTAGGCACATTTTATTGAACAGTACATGGAATTCCTCTATTCTGGAAGAAGAAGAGAGTGGGCGCCATGTTACAGACAACGAACTCCATTTTCCACTTCAATCATGCCGAATCGTGGCATAAAACATTGAAACATGGAGTGTTGAAGGAGAAGCAGAACTGCAGACTGGACACTCTTCTATTTGTTGTTGGAATACGTGGTGCTGCGCGAGATTGACCTCGCTACCCAGATTTGTTTCCGACATTTACTAAAAAGATTCATTGCAGATTCTGAGAGGAATGACGGGAGGGGAAACGAGGTCATCACGCAGCCTCCGGAGACATGAAAATGCGCTTCACCACTATGGCAGTAACATGCTGAACTGCACGATGATACACAGAAACTTCATCTGTAAGATGATTCGAATTTCAGGACAAAATTTCCGATCTGTCACAAGGGTCATGGGGTGTTCTGTCGAAGTCAAAGGCGGAAACGTTGTATACAGTAACTATAGGAGATCCTTGCGACTGTGATATAGGAGTATGTTTCGTTTTTTTTTTTGGTGGTTTTACATTGAAACATGGTAGTATTCAGAACAAATCCCATTGTGAAAGATGTGGAGCATGCGCGTTCAGGATGAGGTGCACATGCCCGGACTCAATGAATCCGGGTGTGGCTTGTATTCACACTCATGCTGTGGCTACGTTTTCAGCATCAGGTAAGCCTATAAGGAAAATTCAGAGAAATTCAATTGCTTATGTAAACCGAAACCATAACGTTCAGCACGAGCTCTTTTGCCACCTGTACAACATCGGCTTGCATCATTCACCGCCTCGTATGCGGGTTCAATCAGAAGTGCAGAATCTGGTAAATGAATACAACTAAAATAATTCTTTTTAAGAACCATGCATGACGGATTTACTTGCAGCTGATTCGGTACTCTCGATCGATGAGCAACCAGAGGAAGAGCAGGTCAGCGAAGTTGAAGTGTTCCCGGATGATGTATTCGCGGAAGAGACATACGCACCCTCCACTAGCCACCACTGCGAAGTAGAGAGAAGTGACGCATCTAAGGAGGCATTCCATCGCTTCGAGGGAGTATGTATTCAAAATCTCCTTCTGGTTGTAAACGTTGTGAAGAAATTGAAGTAAGAACCGGTTGTTTACAGGTTGTCGCATACGCCTATGAAGTAATGAGGTCATGTCTGAAGAAAAAGCTTCACGAGTCAATCAGTGAAGAAACGGATAGTCTGGAAGCTAAAACAACAGGAAATAGCCGAAAAACTGGCTTCAATTGTGAGGTTGCACGACGAGCCGTAGTGCAGTAAGCTGGGAGACCACCGAAACCAAAGCCGATAGAGGCTTATAAAACGGTGGGAATAGAATGATATTGCTTTTTTTCTCAACTTATGCCAGATTTTTCCTCCCAAGTTATGCCGGAGTTTTCTCTTCAGAGAGGACAGCAAAAATCGGAAAAGCGACAAAGGACCAAAGCAGACCAGCAGGAATACAATGAAGTTCAGAAAAAACGTGTTCGTGATGCACTCGAAACCAGCCGAACGAAGCTAGTCAGCTGCTTCATCTGTGGACAAAGAAGAGAACCACCGAACTGTCGTTCAGAAGAAATATTGTGGTTCAGCTGCAGCAACTTACCCATATGCAAGGCGTGGGCCCACGACATTTGCTCCGGTGGATTAGGGAACAAGTGCCAGCTTTCTAATGTCGGAAGATGGCGCGAAAAAGAAATTCCAGGACCATCGCGTTGAAATCCACAGATCTTTGGTGAAGTATAAGACTAAGGACAATTATCACTACACATACAATCAGCAGTAATGAAGTTATGGTGACATTTTTCTAGTGGGTTTATTTTGTTCATGTATATAATTATCATGTACATAGTTAGCTAATAATTTCATCCTGTCCATAAACCTGTAAGGAAAGCTCACACACTTACCAAAACTCTCTTTTCATGAATACTACGGCTGGAAACGTGTGAAAAGTGGTAAGGAGCAACTCAGAAGCCATCTTTCAAAGCCATTCTATCAATTCTCGCGTTTCCCGGATTTTCTTTACATTTTGCTCGTAAGACGGTAGCATTGTGTTTAATTGCAGACGACGCATTTTATTTGACGCCTTGTCCAATGTCACTATGGTTGTCGCGGACGCAGACTCCGCTCTTTGATCTAGCAGTGGCCGGGAGCACTGCTGTACCGCCCCCATGGCCAATGGTTGCTGTCGCGGCGCTGCTTCACACGCCGCTACGGCTGTTATAGCCGCGTTCCCTCTGCCCACTCCCAGAGACGGCCTATGTAAGGGCGCCGCCGACGCTGGCTGGCTCAGTGTTGTGCACAGTCGTATGAGAGATCATGCAGCTGGATCCGGTCGTTGATGGGAGCAGGCGGACTCTAGAGGTCCTGCACGGTATCGATTGATGATGGAACGATGATGGACGATAGAAGGATATTTTCGAAAGTAGATCGATTGGAAGAAGGACTAAAGGAGAACGTGTAAGTACCGTGGCAGAACAGGGGGGGAGGAACTGCGCCGTAGCCTTAAGCCTCGGCAGCGGCAGCAGGGAGCTAGAGGGCGCAGCCCCCAGGTTCTTTTCCCTCAGTATATTATAGTAAGTACTATCCACTAGGTTCCCCCTCTGAGCCCCCGTAGGATCCCTTCTAATAGTAGTAGTAGTTTAGTAGTATTGTAGTATTGTAGCATTAGTAGTATAATAAACTTATATAATCTAACTAGCTGTACTAATCTCCCCCTATACCTCGGCGTGTCGCCCTGACCGGCCGTAAGTCGTCGTAGTACAGCGTAGTGTTCTAGTGGCAGTATACTCGTAGTATGCCATGAGTGGAAGCCTGCAAGGTGAGGAACCCTGGTATGGTTAAGGCAGTAGACGGTGTATCATGAAACGGTGAAGCAGGACTCTTAAACCGAGAAGTACGTACAGGGCAACCACCGATCCGCAACAATGGCTATTATATTATTAAACGAATTCAACTGCATACTGAGTAATTGAATAAAGCAGTACAAAGTCTCAAACGGCTCAAGACTTTCTCACCACCCTTATACTACAAAAACTGAACATGAAAAAATGTGAACTTTATCTCAGGAAAGTCTCAATATGTTCCGTGCGGCTCTCTAGTTCGCCATGCAAAAGCCGTGGAAATGATTTGAAACAAGTAAAATTGTGTACAAGTATTTTCCTCTAAGGGACGTGCTCCAGTGTTTGGTAAGCTCCAATAATGAATGACGGTCATGCAGGTGCTAGCTGCGGCTTGGAAGTCCTTTGATGGATCTTACTATCCTTTATCCTCAACTTTCTATTCAGTGACTTCTGCAGCGTGCGCATAGAGCGTCATTGGAAGGGTAGAAATGTTGCGTGCAGAGGCCTGTCCTACTCCCACTATAGTTTTGAGTGTGACTCTGCAACATACCCATGACCGCTAATGAAATCGCTCCTAAAAATTGGGATTTCTGGCAGAGAATGGAAGAATTTGACAAATGATGAGTTTTTTCCCAATTCCACGCTTTGAGTTGGTGCCTTCCTAAATTTATTATGAAATTAAAAGATGAAGTTTGCTAAACGCTCGGTTTATGGAGTGTATGGATAAACGCAGAATGTAATGCTCTTTCAGGTGATGTTCACCGTTTGAGCATTCGCTTTCAATAGCTCTTGCTTGAAACGAAAAAGTGAGTGCGCAATTTCAATCTAGCACCCCAATATTATTCTTCAACAAGCTTTGAACCGGTGAATATTTGCCCGAAGAATGAGAAAGCTTAAGCATCATCATCAAAAATGGTCATAACTCATCAAAGAGAGCAGATTCAGTTAGTTTGAACTCTTAGCTCATCCTCTGAACTTTCTGCCCGCGATGGATCGGCGGTACGAGGTCAATCCGCGGTGGATCCGCTGTTGCCCGCGATAAATGCGCACGTGCCCACAGTGAACAAGTGGGAGGGACGTCACTCTCGCGCTATACCCGCACATTATCACGGTGGACCCGCATATGCCCGCGGTGCACCCGCAATAAAATGGCTATACGCGGTGGACCTGCACATGCGCGTGGTGGATCCGCAGTAGAGCTGATTGGGTCATCAATGCCAACGAAACCTCCAGGCACGATACACGCATGACCGAGTGGATAAGAGAGCGGGCTTGGAAACATGAATTCGAGAAGGTATGTAGGTTCGAATCCAGTGATGTAAAAATGCTTGCAGGATGAAGTGCCAATACCATCGTGGATTTGTCCTCACGATAGGCTCTTCGATACAGGACCACTTTAAGAAAATAATCACTCCCTTGAAACATGCACGTTCCCGCGATAGACGCACATGCCCGCGGTGGATCCGCACATGCAGCGATGGAGCCGCAGTACATCCGCGGTGGACCCGGACATGCGCGCGGTGGCGAACCGGCACTCCACCTCGGGCTTACCGCGGATCCATCGCGGGCAGAAAGTTCAGAGTCGCCGCAAGCTGTATATGACATCTATACAGCTGTACACTTTTTTGACCTGCCACTGGTCCAGTGTCATTTCTCTATGAGCTTAAAGAAAAAAGAACTACATGGCCATTACGACAGGACAGAACGAGTTTAAAAATGACATTTTTGATTTCTAAGCTTGACTATACTATTCTCAAGCGAATTTTTCCAGTTCTAGAACATAAGGAATTTTTGAATCGTCTAGCTATGCATTCTAAATCTGCACCAACACCGACTCGACAATAAATTAACGAAGAAATGTGTGAACTGAATACCGGAGTTCTAGTGGCGAAATCCTGAGTTGCAGGCCACAGCAGACGTTCTGTCAGACCCCATCGCCAAACATCACCCTGATGCTTCTGGTTGCATCATCTTAGTGATTTTGCACGAGTTCGCAATACACACATAAAACCATACAGTAGAAATATTGGTAGTAAGGTGCAAACATTCAAGCAAAGAATTCAATTCTGGTAGTATATGGCTACCTCCGGAAGGCGTAGCAGAAGGCGCATTTATTACTCCGCATTTACGCGCACTGAAGCTTCGAGCTTCGAGTGTTTACTTACAAAAATTGAAGGGAAATAACTAATCATTAGATGGAAAACATGGCACTACTGACATGCATCAACTAACAATATGAGTTTGAATACTTATCAATTTCCACACATTGGTTTCGGGACTTGAACTAGATCTGTGGTCTACTTGGCGTTTTGGAGTTCCAAGTGTAATTTCCCAAGGGGACTTCAAAAATTCCCGATATATCTAGGAAAACGAGAGCTAGTGAGTGAATCACTACCTACACCAGAGACAGAGGATGATTTGAGCCAGTCCAATGAACAGGGATTAATCACTGGTAGCTTAAATACTACTCTGCGCCTGAGGTCACCATTGATATAATAATATCTGAGTGCTCTCCTGTCAGCGTGAATTCAAATATTCGTCTGTGCGGGATATTTTAGCATGCGTCTTATCAAGCGCAGAAGCAGAAAATGAATGGTGCTGTCAAAGCCGTGCTTTCTCATCATGAGTGATCTACTAATAAGCACATGACGCAGTGTCTTAACAACAATAGCTGGAATCCACCTATTGCTTACACATATCATATACAACCAGTAACTCTATTACTAAACCTTCATATTTGCTACAAGTCCTACTTATCCTCTTTATTTTCCCTACGAAGGTATTGTCACCGATCTCCCCATTACGAGGGATCCCAGCCGATAAGTAGCGAGACTACGTGTCTCGTCCCCAGGTGGCGGATAACACCAGTGAGGTGAATGTTCGCAGGGTTATGTAGGCTGCCTAAAACTAGAAGGCCTACGATGAAGGTTCGTGCCGCCAACGCACGCACATCGGAGACTTCTATCGAGGATTTGATGATGCAGGCAACAGCCACCTTCGACGTCGGAGAAGAACTTTTCCTTGGAACCTGCGACAGCAGGATACATAAAAGTTGTAGCTCTCAGTCTCATTGACGAGGCTATTAATTTCATCTTTTTGTGCCAGAATACTAATTTTAAGATCTAGAAAGTTGGTTTCGAATGGGGAGCGATTAGTTTTCTCTATAGGAAATGAAGGGTGGTGAATTGCTACTTTGAAAACTATGCACACCGTTTGAAATGTGCAAGATCATCATCAATGCTCCAATGCATGTCATCAGTGCACCGGCAAGTGCCATTATTGAAAAGAGCTCTCCCATCAACTTCGGTGTGATTTTCACCCCTAATGAGCCCGTAGTCCATATAAGCTAAAGTGAGGGAGTGCATGATGCAAATTGTGGAATACCCTTTACTTGATTATACATAAATAGTAGACATAGCTGGAATTTAGGAAAGAATTTTTTATATAAATTATGTCATCCTTTCCAAAATAAATGCCTCTACTGCTTTCATGGCTTGTGTTGCCTAATTTTATTAAATGCTTATTATTCCGTTCTATAACTAATTAGAGTACAATTGCAGTTAAATTGATCATTATTAATATTAGTTATAATTGTACTCTTTCATGCAAAGCATCATACATCATACATGTTGGTGGCTAGTGAAAAGGCTGTGGGATCGGCTGTGCGCAGCCGTTTACCATTACTTATGTGTATATTAGGCTAGTGCGAAGGTCTTGTCGTTTTTTTTTTCAAAATTCTATAGTTCTCCCTAGGTGTCGTGTAACAACTAGATATGATAATAGACTCATAGAACACATCCTGCCCTTCTTTGCTATAGGGTGCGGTAAAAGTGTTGTCCGCTTGGAATGGCTAGCGCAAACCTCAGCATTTGGCGTAGATGTGACGAGCATCTTCATAACATACACAAAACAATATAGGGAACAATATGTGACTACGTCCGGTCATTTTTATGTCCATGCTTGAGAGCAGCTCTAAGGAAAACACAAAGGAAGACGTAAGTGATGCGCCGTAGGGACCGTCGTCAATTTTATCCTTTCTTTCTTCTAAACAATCTACACGCAAGCCCATACTGTGATGCGGTGTAGCACATGCTTGCTCCTCCGAGGCGCCCATGTGGTACAACCCAACTATTCGAAACTGGAGAAGTGCGGTGATCGCTAATTTGGAACTGGAGATCTCACGAATGATTTCTTGTGCAAGACCCCTTCACTGTCTTTACGTTGTATGCCGCAGAAAAATCTCCTCAGAAAAGGTACGCTCCATTTCTAAACCTGTAGTCGATCCTATGGAAAGTGCGCCTCTGCCGAATATCGTCTTTCGGTCATGCGGTGATTTTGGCGCTAGAACCGAAGGAAATGATACGAAGCTCCTCTGCTTCGTTGACAAATACATTAACAAAGTTAAACCATAGCATAGACATGAATAGCTGGTACTTTTCATTAGCGGATTTGTGGAAGGCTTAACATATGCTATTTCTTAGCACTGCTCCCATTCCACAAAAACATTTCAGAAAAAGCTCTGGATCAAGTCAAAGATGACTACTTGCATCGCAGTAGTAAAGCTCCCGTCTTGTCTGTTAACGTCTGGCAAATTTGGGGATAAAATAGATTGAATACATGTGTGTCTTAGTCTTAGATCCTAGGCAGTAGAACGGTCTCACTTGGTCTTACATCCAATTTCGATCTTCTCTATAATTTGTGTGTCACAAAAGGCGGTCAATGCTTTTGCCGCACCCTGTGTATGTCTAATGGACGTTTACGGAATTCTAATATCCAGCCTTTCTGACCAATCGCGACGAGCGCAGGGAGTGCTCCTTTGTAGCATTCTTTGCATGCAGCAACGTTAAAAGGCAATGTAACTGTTCAGAAGAAGGGTTTCAGGCCTTAGAAAAGCCTCAGAAGATTTCTATGTGTATCCTAGAACTGTAAACGACTTTTGGTCCCATTCTTCTTCTGAAGTTAGAAGGCAGGAATTATTCGAAAGTTCACAGACATCGCAATTTCGATTTTTCCATTTTTGCTTTTATCCTCCAATAAGACCAAAAGCACTCCGGTTAGAAACACCTTGATTTGTTTATCCTAAAAACCATTACCAGTTTCGTTGCCGAGCTATAGCTTGATGACTTCCATTCTAGAAGAACAAAGACGAGCACTTTTTCATTCAAGCATTTTATCGCTTCTTCTGGGATTCTTGCTGCACGATTCAATCCATCCCACTAATTCGAAGAAGTGCACTAAGCATTACCTTTTCTGTTATTTGGTCCATAAGTCGAAAATGCTTCAATAGAAAAACGCTGGAGCGACAAATTTTATGTAGCATCCACGGAGAAATCAATTTTTAAATTTCACATGAGGATTTGCGTCTTTGAAATTTCTCGGCAATTCTGAGGAATTGTAATTGCGGTTGTCTGTCTAGTTGGTGACATTGTTGCACACACAGGCGTCATAACTGCTAAGGCCTTTGTCGGAGAATGGCATAGAAAACAGCTCATGTTTGAGAACATTTCCTTTTCTCTGAATATCTGTTGCAAATTAAGGAAATCGGATGTTGCGCAGCAGTCAGCTGCCGAGCCGGTAAAATCCCGAATAGAATGGTATATAACACTTGCTGCTTCCTTCCATGCTGGGTTGAAAAAGCTCACCTGGGGCAAACGACCCGAGTAGCTAAGGGGGTTAGCAAGGAAGTACGCGATACGGGGTGGCGCCCGCCGCGAGAGTGAGACGAACGAGACATCTGTTCCATCCTGGGATACTCGTATGGAGTGAGCGAAAGTATCATATATTATAAAGCATTCAGTTCAGAATTTCATTCTGAGTTCAGCTGATTACTACACAACATCCAGTTTTTTCAAGCAGAAACGCTATCCCTATTTTTACGTTTTGAGTGACTTCTCAGCCATTTTAAGTTGCAATTTCGCGGCCTCAATTCCACCTGGTCCTCAATGACATTGACTATCTGTTTGAGAACTGTGCAAAGCTTATTTTTTGCAGTTGAAAGCGATTTTGTAAGTTAAAGCCCAATTATGTGGCGAATTCAAGCCTATTTTGTAAAAGCTTTTCGACAAAACGGCGATGTCTCAGTTTCAGGAGAAATTAAACAATGGCTTCGGTCACCACTCAACTCAAAGCGGGGGAAATCCTGGTTTAAGGACATAAGTGTTGCGGAAATGGCTATAAACGGCAGTTGGACCTCACTTGGACCGTATCGTACATAATTATGGATGCACCTCTGACAAGGAACATAAATATACTTTCCTCGAGAGAAAATTTCCTTTCTAACAGTGCAATTAGTAGTGCTAAGTATCCGCTATGTTAGCACCAAATTTCAAATGAATCCAAACGGGAACTGAGATACAGATAACCTTTATTCATGCTGCAGGCCTTGAGGGCACCGCCCCACCTCTCAATCGTTTTTGGGATTTTTTTTGTATAAAGAACTTCCAGAAGCTGCCGATTACAATTTTATACGCGATTCCATGCAAATTACCGAAAAATCCCGATTCCGACCCCCAAGGAGCATGTGGGCGGGGTCTGGGCGGAGCCGAGTGGTTTTCCGAATGACTCGCAAGGCAGCAGAATGAGTTTCAGCAGACGCGAGGCACGGCAGCAGAATGAGTTTCGTAAAGCTTCCCTGTAAGAGCTGCAATACCTAAGGCAACGTAAATTAAAGCTAGATCTGCGTGTGTTTTGGAAGTTTCCACATATTTGATCCTCAGATACCATCAATAACAACAGCATACAGATAGTTTTTCTTTGAACAGTACACGGTAACACTCTGAATGGAGTTACATAGCTGCGAAATCTTCCCGCACCTTCTCCCAACATTACGGGTAACAGTGATACCCTAGCAAACATGAGATTATGAATTAAAATGTCATGACGGCTAAAAATAGCGGTCCGCATCTGATAAACAACTTAGCAGGACTCGTAAACAACTCGCAATTATGTCCTCCATTAGAAAATATTGCCGCTAAGACATTGATTCCTGCCGCAACTCATCTACACTTTCCAACTAGGCCTCTGTTGAGACACGCATCGATTGTCAACGCTTTTTTTGTAGTTTTGCTATGGCAACGCACTCAGCGGTCCAATTTTCAGTGTCCAAAGGGCAAGAGTGGACGCTGGTGTGGGCCACAACTCAGAAAGTTGCACGCAAAAACCGGAAACCGGGCCCCATTCGGAACTGTTCCACATTTTTTGTTCATGCTCTCTCAAAACGTCCAGTTATGGCGAATACCTGGAAGCGGAAGGTACGAGATCGCGTCGGAAGTGAAGCAGCAGCAGTAAATCAGCACTAAGTGCAATAAACGTATGCGCTGCGCCCAGTTCCAATGGCGTTTCCAATATCTGTCCAGAGCCTATTATGTGGGTTTGTTCATTATGGACGCACGGCTCTACCTGCAGTCGCGCTGACCGCCGCCGTCCAACCAACCGCCTATTGAACCCACCTGTGCCGCTTCGAAATCGTTCAGCGCTCAAATTACAGGCAATTGCTTGTGAACGGGTCTTTTCTTCCAGGAAAAATTCTAGGATCGTGAGCTGCTTATCCGTTTTATAGTTTTTTTCGGATTGTTCTAATTCTTTATGTTTTTTTTTTATGATCCTTCCCACTTTCCATTCTACTATTCTGCTCTCTGAGTTTTCCATTCGCGTCGAAATCTTGAGCACTTCCTTGAAAATTCGCAGATTTACACATCATCTCCAACATTTTCGCATTTCGTCAGCAACCTCAGAGACCAGAGATCATGAGAAGAGTACAGCCTCAAATCAAGTTCTTTACAAGCCCTTATGTCTTTTCTGAATATTTCAAACAATCTAATCTAACCTAATTGCTATAATCATATGCGGGCGACTTCCAGGTGAACTCCAGAGAACCTCTGCGTAAAACAGCCATTGAATCGAAATTCCAACCATTTAAGGAGCGTTAGCAAATTGTCCCAGTAACTACGTATTTAAACTATTCATGTCACCTTTATTGCAGTGCGAACTCAGGATGGTTAGGGGGAACCCCTCTCCCGCCTCCGGAACTAGATAAAAGTGTTACAATTTAGTTTCTCATTTTGATTACAAATTTTTGGGTGTCCATGTTCAGTAATTATGAACTTTATTATGGAGCGACTGCAGTGTAAATTGTACAGTTTCCTAAAACTCTGCAGGAGCTCTCTAAATTCATGTGTATCAGTCATTTTTCGGACGTTAGCCGTACCTTGGTTAGAGGTGGTTTTCGTTTAAGTTCCAGGTGAATTCCGCTTATTATCCTTTTGTCCTTTTATCACATTCTCTCAGAACTTTCATGACGGCTGCCGGTGTACTGCTCGACAAAAAGTTTTCATTCCATGATTTTATACCATTCCGACTACCAACACTGACAGAACACTTTCATTTTCTAACGTTTCAAAAATTTTTTCAGTAAAATTAAAACTGAATTCCAATCAATACCTCGAAAATTAACTACTATCAAAATGGCCTACAACACAAATGTCATATATATTTATATGTTACAAGCTTTGTGGTTTAAGAGGATCGTCTTGGAAAATGCCCACCTTCAAAAGAGGCGGACATAAAAATTGCTTGCTCAATATTATACCTATCCTTCTTCTGGAACGGTTCGATTTCTCACTTGTTCTCCCTAATCCTCTGACCCGTCTTCCGGATGCAATCCCATTTCAGCACACAATATGCCCAGTGGGCATTGCCCACCTAAAAACCGAACCTACTACCAGGCTTGCCAGCGCGCGCACACTTCATCGATGTCTCATTTCTTGTCAGAAAGGCTTGCACACGTACGCATTCATCAATTGCTATCCAGCTTGTTCCGAGCGACCTCGTTACATCCGAATTGTACTGGTTTTGTCTCAAGGCGGAAATTGCCTTTCTTAGAAAATTGACCAGTGCACAGGCGTGGGCAGGCCAGGTAACTGTGGTTGCGTCCGAAATCTCCATAATTAATTACTGTAATGGTTGCTAGTCACAAAAAGTGGCATAGTAAAAATATCAGAAGAACGTACTGGCCGATATTCTCTTGAATTAGCCTTCAATGAAAAGTATTGAGCTTCACATGCGTGGCCATACCCAGGGCACAAACATCAGAGCCCGGACATACCATCAGTGAAAGTAAGAATGGGTAGTCTCATTGCACAGCTATAATTACCTATTGTTTGCTATTGCTTTTAAACAACGTCACGTGCGGGTAAAGATGTTGGTGTATGGTAGGTTAAAAGTAGATTTCCCTAGGGTGACACGTTTACCATGGGTCATCCCAATAATGCGTCCGGGCCCATGAGTGTGCAAATTTGCCCTTCGCTTGTTAAACTTTCTGTCTTAGCGCTATTTTTGATATTACTGACTCCCATATTTTACTTCGGCACACCCCTAAGCAGCAGCGGTTCTACGCCTCTATGAAAGCAGAATTATTGAAAAAGAATGATTTTCAACGAAGTGCCTGCTTTAAAAATGAGTGCGTATCCATTTTGTTTTGTCGTAGAAGCCTTTTTCCGGCCAAAGCGAAACTGTTGGTCGTTAAGTCGTAAAGAACCAGTCACACATACGCCACAACACAGCAGTTGATGTCTTGTGTGTCACTGTGTTTACGTTGTCACTCGTGACTGGAGTTTACCACGTTCCTGGGTTTCGAGTAGGCTGTTACAGCGTTATGTAGAAAATTCGCTGCTCTGCCAAATGCTCAACATAAAAACCACCAAATGGTGGAGGAGGGAAGCTTACGAGACTAAAACTGTTTTAACTACTCGTACACTTTAAGGTGGAAGTTGACCTTCGAAAAAAAATCAAGACTACTCCTCTAATACCGTTAATTCTTCTGAAAGTAGATAACTCCTCTCTCGTCTGATCAGAAATCATTGAATTACTAGTAATTAAAGAATAACTAAAAGGTCAGAGATGCAGGCAAGTGAATAATTCTTGTACAGTGCGAAGCCATTTCAGCAATAAACTATCCAGACAGAGAATAATTTGCTGTTTACACCTTTATACAGCAGAAGCCGTGTGGAGAAAGAACTCTTTTGATATGGCTTATGCACAAGTGATATTAACAGTGGCGAAAGCGGAGCTGAAAGCTCATCAATCCTCAAACAAAAGCTACTGGAAGCTGAAAAATGTCGTGACCACTTAGGATGTACTTCCAGTGTATCCTGTAGTAATTTAGCTCGAGAATCTATCAAAATGAAAGGGAACTCGTTATCGACGTTTGCAAAGCCAGAATGGGAATGAAGTGTCATGCAGGCACACACTATCTAGCTTATTATTATTCATTGGTGTGATTTAATGAGACTAAACATGTGGTACTCTATCGCAGAATATTAACTTGCGAAAACTTTGAGTCTTCCAACCTCAGTGTGACCATTTTCTGCTTACAACCTCTTGTGCTTTTCGTTGTACTTATAAAGGATGACCTCGTAAACGTCTAGATACAGTGCGCTTCATTGTTATAGGACACCCAATCAACTTGCAAGAACATGAAGGTGTTTCACGACTGCGATGTGCGAAAAGAGAAAAATAAAATTTGGAAAAACAAAGCTGTTACTGTGACACCCAAAAATAGTCTACTACGGTTATAAGGGTTGATATCAATAAAAAGTGGAGGAGGTGTCCTGAAGAGTCCTTTAGTTATAAAACGTACCATATTATGATGCCATATCTGTCTCGTTTATTCAGCTCCTGAAACACCCTGGAAATTAGCTAGTAACAACCTGGATTCCAGCAACTTGTTCTTGACTTGTTTCTAGCCACCGCCGCTGTCATGAAAGCAGTTTTTGTTTACTCGCGGCTAATTATTTCCGCCTCTTGTCAGCATTGAAAAATAATCTCTGGATCTCTCGTCACAACTTCTCGGATTTATGTTGTAAACCGGTTCGTCAATCGTTGTACAACGAACTTATCCACTACCGAAGCGCAAGAAATGTACGTTTGTGCCAATAAGTTCCTTGAACTCTCCCGCTCTCCTGTGGCATGCAATGTCGATTTTCTCAATGTGCAGTCCAGTCCTGCTGGAAGTATGCAACTATGATTTCGGCCAGCACTTCGTCTCATTGTAACTCAACATCAGATAAATATCAGTTCCAAAGGAAGCGAATGTAGCTCAAAATGTAGTGAGATTTTTTTCAAGCTGACATCCAGCTCTTTTGGTCAAGCATGAAAAAACTCGTACCCACTATTGCGTTACTCACCAAGAGCTACATACATTCCTTAGCCAGATTGCGGGCGCGCCCACGGATGAAATTATAGCTCTTCTTTAGCAATTTTCTCTAAATAACCCAAGCACTGTGCAATAGTCCCTCGCATTCATTCTGTTCAAAGAACTGAATACGTAAGCATTTTTGCCCCTTTTTTTATGCACAATATAGAAAACAGCTAATTTGTGGCCAAAATAACGAAGGCTTTCTGGTTGACCCTTAACTTTTCCCTCGTCTATAATTGCGAGTTTTTTCCGGGTAAACTTTGATGGATTCCACAACCTCTCTCACTACTGACCAACACCGACTAGTACCAGTCAACCACAAAATCTGCATGTTTTCGAACGGACAACTCGTCCATACCCGGGATTGTTCATGGATCTCCCACTGGTTTTTGTTGAAAGCGATACTCGTTACCAGATTTTTTTCAACGCAAGTGTCGAACGCGTGCTGTGCTGGTATTATCTGTATAGATCTGCGCGGCTTGACCCGTTTAGTGGAACAGGTCTGCGACATGGATACCACTCGTCGACATCTTCCTGATTGTTGCTACCTGGCAGTGGTAATGCACGAATGTTTCTTTTTCTGGGTTCCGTTTTCTAGGTAGATCGTTTCATCAAGTCCAAGGGTCCCTGTAATTTTGAAACACTGGTTTTTCTATCTTTCTCTGCATAAATCTTATATATCAATGATTATGACAAATAGTAAGTTCTTAGAGGATATTTCACATCCTGAATTGAATGTAGAAAAAATCAGATCGATTGGTTCACGATGAAGCGCACTACTTCAAAAATTCGGGTGTCCCTATAATTATGAAACGCGATGTATTATGCAATGAATGGACACAAATTTTTTGCTGGTTTGCCCTTTGGAGAGCTGAAAAGGATGAAAATTCACTCCGTCTTTTCCCTCTTAATTCGTACCTGTGCATTCACTCTACATCTTCTGGAATAATTTTTAGTATTCAGAAAATTAGCTCTAATCTACAACTTGTTAACTTACTTGGCTTACTTAACCTAATACTTGGTTTGCTTACCATCCATGGGTCTAGACCAAAACGCAAATCAAGCTACTTCGTTTTCTCCCTTTAAACTTGAATAAGTAGCATCTTATTTTCTTTTATTTAATTTCTCGTGAGAGCTTAGGATAGGTGCGCCATTTCCTGGGTTATCTTTATGGTTTCCTTCGTCAGTTCACTCTTATTATCTCATATCTCATATCCAGTCGCAACTTGAACTTTTACAAGAACCTTAATGAAAAGTAAAATAAGAGGCTACCTGCTTAGAAGCAGTTGACAACGGATTCAACCTTCACTGCCATTTGTTTGAAGAACTGAATCCAACAGATTGTGAGGTAATTGGCCCTTGCGTTTCTTTTCCACATAAGGATCGACCTCCGCGTATCCTCCCATACCCTTACGCCACTTGACAAGAATGCACACTGACAGCCGCTAAGGCACCCGGTCATTAGACGACCCTCCTCGTCTCAACACGCATATCCTTGACGGCGAAGACCCTGCGAATCCCCGTGTTCCACCGCGTGGAGGAAAAATCCGAGCTAAACCGAGTGCGAATTCAAATCCGCCGCTGGCCTTACTGCCGGCTCGCTTCGATTCGTCGCACTTTTTGCTGGCATCGAGGCGAGTTCGCGGCGAATCGTCGAAATTATTAGCGATCGGTGCAATTTTCCTTTCCCCTCGGCCGTTGACCGGTCCGCGTCGAGCCTCGCTGCCGCTCTTCACCGTCATTAACTACAGCGCACTTACAACCTGTGGGCACCTGCACGTCTATACCATCGTTGGACGTCGTTTTCATGGATTTTCTCATTGCTGTTTAACAGGAATTAATGTGGATCACAATCCTTCTTAGTATATTATTGAACCGTATTTGAACAAAAAATTCTATTTTATGCAAGCGTTCAACTGCTAAATGAGATAACTTCATAAGGAAATCTCAGTTGCAGGATATATAAGCACTCCCATTGGACCCTAGATTTCCCGCCAGTTTGAGAACGAGAAACTGTAAATCTTTTTGGGAAGGTTAACAAAATTCCGTCAGCCTATGGCTCTTCTTTTTTTCTCAGCACTTTGCAAGACGTTCAGATAGAAATGAAAATGAAAGGTTCATCAGTTTAGAACAATATACTCTACAGACTTATATGTATAATTCTTTCTGCACCGTAGAGATGAGCCAATGCTGTTAGATATGTACATATTTCCAGGGATTTTGTAGCGATTTTTCATAATGCTCGTATATAGATTTTTCACCTGCATTAAATACATATTTACATACAGTAGCCACACTTCTTGTACGCACACGTATCAGTTACAGTAGCAGATTTCGAAAACTAACAAACTAATATATACGTGTACGTACAAGAAGTGTGACTACTGTATGTAAATATGTATTTAATGCAGGTCGTGGCTAGCAGTTGTTAGTTTTCGAAATCTGCTACTGTAACTGAGTTCAACCTTCTTTTGTTTCAGCTGAAAAAAAGTGTCATTCACTTAGTTGCTAATAGAACTACACATGTTCATAGACTGACCGTGAAAAACTGTGGTGCACTTCTCGAGCAATTTTTACTTTCATTACGTTCTTATGATGTATCAACGATAACATCTCATAGATATGGATGGGCGACAGTCCCTGGCTGGAACCGTTCCAGCAAAGAAGGTTTTTAACTAGACAATGCGAATATTTCAAGCGGGCACTTCCAAGAATTTCTATGAAATTTTTGTTTGCTTTTAACGCTGAGGTCTCTCCCTCTAGTTTGATTTTTTTTTGAAGTCTGGAGTTCTGCGATGTGTTATTTCTTTCTCAGTGAGATGGCCCGTAATCCTTTTGATTTCTTAAGATTTCATCTGATTCTTTTTACTCTTTTGGCATAGCCCAATGGTGTATTAAATGTATTCAGTGTGTAATACAAAAATTGGGCTACAAATAGAATCGAACGTTCAAATATTCAAAAAAGAAGACAGTACAGCCCTATTGTGCAGTTTTTTTTTCTTATCCTCCATAGTTGTGCTGCTTTCAACTGTTCGAACTTTCGGATTTTTGACTTGTACGAAATCGAATACTCGATTTCGAATGCAGAAGAGCGCTGTCTAAACTGGTCCCATTTGTCTGCAGCATTCGCTGTCTACGCCGTACTTGTCACCGTAAGTGACAAGTAAGTAGTAATGTCATAAGTGATACGTAAGTTCTCAGCAAGAAAAGCCATTTCTATCCTCTTATTTGTTCTATTTACACTATCCAGGCTCAGAAAGAAATCAAAAATAAATAAATAGATATTTGTCTCCCTGCTTCACGTTAGGGACGTTCCAGTGCTGGACGCGGGAGGAGAGGGGCGTGGGAAAAAAGTGGCAACTTCGCCACTCCGTGGACCCAGATGGAATAACAGAAATTCTAAGAAAGCCTCTTTCAACATTATATGACAAACGATGAATATTTTAAAAATAACAACAAAAATAAGCAATAGAAAATAAGCATGTGGAATTTTTTTCTAATATATTGTATGACGTGCCTGCCCCCTCCCTCGCGTCCACCTCTGGTGTGTTCCATCTCCGCATTCTACCCGATAGGTTGGTTTTGGTACCCCTCTTAATGACTCATCTTTGCCCTTTGCGGCATAATAAATGTACAAAAACCATGTCCATTTGATTGTTGACAGATTCATGTCGCCCACGTTTCCAGTGGATTCGGCAATTGACGTGGCGATTGACAACCCTTCAAATCGCAGTTCATAAAGGACGTATGGCTGTTTCGCTGTTCACCGTCCACCAACCGCGACAATCGCATAATCGCATTAAAAAGCGATAGGTGCACGGAAATCGAGTCTGCATTACGTGCACATCGCTGTCGTGGCCCGTTCTTTCAGTGCTCTGAGGGCGTCATTACCATATTTGGTGGCAGTCGTGGAGCTGTCCAAGAAGTCTAGAGCTTTATTAACTCGATCCGGAACATTTCTGTGAACGTTTTTGTCCCTATGGGTGAACAAAACTGGTTCTGCTGGCGCCCATATGCTTCCCCTCCCTAGAAATTCCACCCAGCATAGTTTCCTATGTGCAATCTCTGGCGCTGTGTCCATGTCTCTTGTCCTTGTACGGCTCGGTGTTCTCAGTAAGTAACAATGGTGAATGTTTGACACTTCAACGTTTCTTACGTTCGTTGCGAGCCCTTCAGCGCAGCGCTCGCTGGCCAGTGGTCGCGCGGCGTTCGCTCGCCCCCGACTACCAATAACAGCGCACTCGACTGCAATCACTGTACCTGTACCAGTAGGGTGCATGCGCGCCACTGCAGAACTGGCCAGCAATTCGACGCTCAGTCGAATGACCCCCAGTCTCACTTTCTGCTGGAAATTCCTAGGAATATTTTGGTCCGAGAAGTCATGCAAGTGGAAAATCTTATTGGAAACGTCTCTTTTCCTGAGTTCTCCCCTCTTCTCCGCTCTCTGGAGATTTCCAACGCAGCTTCTTCCCTTGACGCCTCCATAATGCTCACTGTCATCATTTTAACTACATCCGGACCGCCAGGTGTCCATTCTGTCGTGACAAAAACCCGCTCGTATTTGAGACCTTAGGTGTGCCTGTGCCTGTTAGTTAGTGCTCCAATATTGAGAAATTTTTAGAGTTCGCTGGCTAAAATTTGAGGAGATTGTGTCGATCGATAATTTTCTGGATATGTTTTTCGACATTATTTTCTGGTGCCCCTGCCATTATGTCCTCCTTCACTACATTCACTTCACATAACGTCACGGCAACTTTATTTCCGCTGGAGAATGGCACATCAGAAACTGAAGATTTTGGATTTTCTGGGGACATGTTTGTTATTTTTGAGTTCATTCGGCCCTTATTTGTTTGTATTTCTTTTTATTCGTTTGTGTTTTTCTTCCCAGACCCAAAAAAGAAAATTTCTTCTTAGAGAGAGAGAGAGAAAATGGTCGAAATAAAGGCACAGCGAGTCTAAAAGTGTTAAAACGTGAAAAAATAATAGGTAGCTTTCGTGACAGGGTAGTGAGTCCAAGTGCAGAAGTAGCTTCGAGTGCTCATCGGCAGTACAGGGGGGGGGGCAAAATGACTTCCTTGTTCTTTTACATATTGGACCATTTATTTCCTTTTCCCCTCACTGTTTCCCCTTGTTAATGGTTCTAGATCTCGTGAGGGTTCTTGCCTTTGTTTCATGAGACGTTATTCACGCAAGTCAGCTATGGTTAGCGTTACTGGTTATCCTATAGACTATGTATGTGGTGTTAAGAGAAGCAGCACCTAAAAGTTGGTTTTCTAACCCGGTTTTGCCTTTTGCTGAGATCCTTCAACGACCAGACTTAAGTACTGTTCATGCATTCTTCGATGAATTCTCTGCCTTGGTTAGTGATGACCAGGAAATGAGAGCGAATTTTCAAAGTTTGATGGAACGACCAACGTTGCAATAATCAGCATTTGTGTCTTATTTCGCCTTCACTCTAACCCCGACCGCAAGTCCTGGTAATTTTGTCGGGACAAGAATATCCCCCATGTCCTCGTGATTTTCCGCACTGGACAAACGGGACATACGCAATTTCTTCTGATTAGGCGGAATTGCTCGCAGCTAGCATGTCTTATGTAGGCTAATACGACACTCTTCAGACCGTGGATAGGAAAAAAATTGGGATCCTTCAACGATCAGACTTAAATGCTGGTAATTCCTCTGATTCCTCTGCTGACATGGTTCATATTCAACAAAATGTGTGCATGCACAGATAATATTGCTAAATATTCAAAAAAGGAGGCAATGCACTTCTAGAAAAGCTCCTACGTATTAGACATATGATGGATTTTTTGTCTTAATTAGTGGAACAAAAATTGGGAAAATCTGCATTATCAGTGGTAAGTACCTGAGTAGTAAGGACTACGTCTTGACGGGGTATGCAGTTCTCAGCCATTAGATATAGTTGAACAAATTCTGGAAGAAATGAAATAGCATGGAAGATATACTAACATTTGACTTTGTTGCACGACACAATACTTCATGTAAAATTCAATTTCTAATTTCTCACAAAAATGTGCATTTTTTTTACAGTTGCATGAGGTAAAGAAAGTTAAGTTATAAAGCATATTAGAGTCCCAAAGTTCTTGAAAGTAGTGGTTCTGTCGACGGCTTAGTTCCCATAGTGACTGATGTCGGAAAAAAAAATATTTCCAGTGCGTGAACTAATGAAGCTTATAAAATGGAAACAGATGAAACTTTTTTTTGATTAGCTCTTTTCATCGGATTTCATGATATCAAAGAAAACCATATTAGAAGCAGCAAATCCCCTTTTCGACCTATTTATTTTTTATTTATTATTTTTCCTCACGGCTCCATTTATCGATGAATGGAGGAGCTGTTGTTGGTGCCGCTTCTCCCACTCATGTTGTTCACCAACTCATTACCTCTCAAATAACCGGTTGGCCGCTCGCGCCTTTGTTGTTCAGCAGTGACTTGTCCGTGAATTGCTTTTTACCACAGGTTTTGAAGTGTATTCACACGGTTTGCTCGTGCTATTCAAATGGGTCGGACCGAGATTTTGAGTTCCGCTTCTACTTTTTATCGTCGCGGTCAGAAATTATTAGAGCAGTTGATTTCGGATTTCCTGAACTCCTTCTCTCTAATCTTTCCATTTATTCTCACCATCTCTAGGGTGGATTTTATTAAAGACACACGTATTTGCGTACGCGCATCCTGCTTACTATCTAGTAGTGCATATTTTCGTTATACACGGTTCTCTTATGAATAAACGAGCTCACAGCGGGAGCTAATCTATATCTTCTTTCATATGTCGATTCATTTTTATTTAATTATTTGTCCATTGTTCTCTTCATCCAAAGTGCTTTTGATCGAACGAATTAGAAGTCAAGTGTTGCAAAGAAACCGTAACCGTTTTAAAGGCAGGGGTCCACCTCATTTTCGTAATTCAGCTAATAGCAGATTCTGCATCTACTCGCGATGGTTCCAACGGTATACATAAATTGTCTCAGAATGGTCTATAAACCCGTCTTCCAGGACGGGGTCTGTAACAGTTTGCCAACCCGAGTTGACATGTGAAGCCGTTGATCTTATCGATTGGACACGCCAAGTCTCGTTGACCGACGCGGCAGTCGTGGCAGGCAGCCAGCACAGCTTGGAGCGATCCGCCTCCGCGCTCCAAATTTTTATCCAGTTCGAGCCTTTCAAAAATGGGGATTTCGTCGCTTCTGTGCCTGTTGATGTACATCCCAGGGATCAACATGATGAGAAGGTCTAGTATATGTTGGTAAATCCAACAGGCAGAACGGGGTGGCCCTCTGCCTTTTTTAGTAATTCTATTTCTATTTCTATCAAGTAAAAATTTTTAGTAATTCAATTAATCCATCTAGGTCCACCCGTGGGGGAGTTGCCACTCTTCCCCCACACCCCCACCCCCCCCCCTGACCCCTGCGTCCAGCACTGCTCGCACGTACTGTAATTATGGCAATTTTGAATGTAATTCTCGTGCAGATTCACGAGAATACAACCTAGCGAAGGCAGGTAGGCAGATCAAACTGTTGCAGCGTCAGTAGCATAACACGTTTGCCCTAATCATATTGTGTCCGAATAATTTGAACAAAAATATTTTCAAAAATGTATAGTTACAGCAATACCTCGTCGTAATATCGTAGTCATCGCAAGCGTACATAGCATGGAAACTGATATTTCAACATAAACACCTGTGAACGAGTGTGGTAAAAGTTAGATTTCACACTTGCTTCTTCCTTTATAAGAAATCTCACTAGCCCGGGCCCGCTCACAAGCGCCGCTTTACTAGCATCTCGGCTCTCTGATTGTCTGCGCATACGCTCATTTAAATGATATCACAGTTCTTATCCTCAATCGATATTGTAGTGCTGGACGGCGCGCAGGCCCGATCCACAGGAATCGGCTAGAGTTCTGAATTATGATGTCCGAGAGTGTGCAGCCATTTCAGCTTTTCGGTCAACACCTTCCGTTTTACGGGCATGATTGGTCTTTCTCTATGTGTTTTTCGGGACCCAGAAAACAGGGCACTGAGGAGCAGTAGAGATTCATTTCAAGACGGTATCAGAAATTCATCCTCAGCAAGTACCTTCCTATTTGAAAAAGTTAATTTTACTTTAGAAAAAGTCGCGAAAAGGCAGCATGTCCGGATCTGCAACACTTTGATTCACACAACATCATGTACCAGACGATTTCTGTTTTTGAGATGTACAAGCATTAATTCCCGTTTGCACCTCATGGGTGGCACTACTTAACGCTGCATATTAGCCATCGTGATAGCCGAATTACGGCTCTTGTAGAGAATATTCCAGAAAGAACGGCTCGTTGGCGCCGTCTGAACATGCCTCCCTCGCGTTAAGTGCACGCTCGTTTCCGCACTCCAAATGCTGTCTGTTCTAGCAATTTTCCGAAATACTTGAGGGCTCCCCCCTCTATATGCACCCATCTGGATCCGAACACTTTCCCCAGTGAACTGGTTTCCTACGATTCCGAATCGATCCACGTACATAAGCCGAAATAATTATTGCGAACTCAGAAGTGGTACGTACGTGCGTGTGACGGAAGCGCGGCACGAACGTCAGGATTATGAGCGCCGCGAAATGGGTCAAACAGCGGTTCGCGTAACTATTTGGCGGGCCACCGGTTTTGCACAACATTGCCGCGCCGCTGGCTAATTCCTCATCAAAAGGTGATGCTCTAAAAAGTTGTTGATTGGTAGGTTGTAGGGTGAAATTATGCATTTGCTCCGTTTCATGAAAAAAAGGTGTCGTAAGAAATTCTCGGAACAATCGTTTCCGCGGTCATTTTTCATCCTGCAAGTTCCGGTGAAGTGTGACACCTAATAACTTCCACCTCTCCCAAACTAAGGGATTTTCTCTCCAACAGTTATTTTAGCTTATATTTCTACGTATTTGCAGCTGAAATGAGTTTTGTAAACCTTTCAAGAGTCCAGTCGTAAAGTCCTACATGATTGGGTGAAAATGCAAAACGAGAATTTAATATACGCAATGTAACATTTACATAGGTGTGGTTTTCGTGAAGCAAATGCTGCTCTTCTTTGCTGCAACATGAAAGGTGACCATTGTAGTAAGTATATGTGAAACACTTTGAACCTTTACAGACACGGTGTTTACATTTTCTTGATTTCTTCGCACTGCGAGGCGACTTTCTGAATCCTTTTTCGATTCCGGAGCTGTTTCTAGGATCAAATTATCCTTATCGTCAGAGTTGAACACCTCCATTTTAGACCCGTTCAAAAGTGGGTATGAGTCTTTTCAGTTGAGGCCCATCTCATGACCTATACGTCGAAATCGCCCTATCTTCTGTAATGTTTCGTTACTTTTGGTAAAAAAATGGCTGAAATTGGGTTTCCTAGCTGATATTGTCTTTTTATTATTCGTACTTGCCCTTTCGGAGGTAATTCCCCCTTGACGATTCTTTGTGTGCGTTCTGAAACCATTAGTATCCTCAAGTGTGAGGCCCCAAGTCGTTTACGAACATCTAATACTCAGTCGCATTCCTGACCAATCGCGGCAGGCTAGTAGAGTGGTCCTTCCCAGCATTATCTGTATGTAGTAACTTCGGAAGTTAATCCAGCTGCTCACTCGGGTTGCACGTCTCAAAAGAGTTGCAGACAAGCTCCGTGTATACCCTGATGTGAAAGGGACCGCAGTAGAAGGTGTGCAGATCGCTTTAACTAGAACTCCTTCTGATGCAGTCCTTATGGGTCCTTTGGCACAGACGATCTTTGGAAGATTTTCTGAATAGAGCCTCGGGATCGAATGTATTTTATTCATCTTTTAGTCATAGTATTGTCTGTTGCCTGCATTTATCGGCCACACCCCCGAGCAGGTCGGGTATTAGATGTCCCGCAACCGCCCCAGGTATACCCAGAAATCAGAGGAGGCAATATAGTAGATTTCTTCCCACTAAAGTGCGCATGAAAGGCAACAAGGAATGAAGCAAAACTCCTAAAATTTCTATCCAGCAAATTCCATCCGTCAGTTCAATCACTTTAGAAGATTACTACTAGCAGCAGTATGTATGTACATCATAAGGGAGTCCGAAGCGAGGCGTAGTCACTGTTCCACTTGAAAGGACCTAACATTAACTCTTTTGCTGCGTTTGTCAACAAATGGTGTTAATATCTATGAGTGCAGAACGAGCTGACACGGATGGGCGTGAGGGCGGCTTGTGTGGGCCAACCACGGGACAATGGCCGCGCTCATTTTCACTTATCCTGCGACACATCAGTTTCGAAGTTTCATCGCTGGAGTACCTTTTTCGTTGCACAGTGGATTTTGCACACTCACTGGCTGCTCGGCTGCCGTTTTCCTAATCCGAAGGTTGCATGATTCTTGTGGCCGACTTGATTTCATTTCTGAGCCCTGTTCTTTTATATCATATTTATAATTTGACATCTTATTTTGACATTTATTTACTAAAAATGCCTTCTTCAGAATACATTGAATGATCTGTCGATCCTTGTTCTTTCTATGACATTTTGGAGCCACAAGAAGTTTTGACTTGCTATCCCATCAAGCGTGAGCGAGTGGCGCTTTGCAGATACATAAAGGAAGCGTTATATCCACCTGCACGCTTCGCTGAACGACGCGACCTCGATGAAAAAATTACATCTCGGGGTTTCGAATGCACATTTCACGGAAGGAGAAATATTTTTCCTTTTTTCCTGTATTTCTACTGGATTCCTATCCCCTACTCCAATAGAATAATTTAGGGAAATAAAGGATTTCTTTGTTTCCTTCACTCAAAAGATTGTTAGCCCTCGAATTCGTGTGGATGTCTACTATGCGATCGCTTGCTTCCAACGACCTCACTCCTCCTCGAAATTAAGTCAATGATCGAACGAGCGGCCGCGTACAAGCGCTGCTCAACCGGCCGTTCGAATTCGCATCCTCATCAAGGTCGCCGGTTCCTCCTCGGTATTACATGACTCAGCATCATCTACATACGTTCGGGAGGCAGTAGGTAGGTGCACTCACATATACTCTCCCGCACTCCATATAACTCTGTCTTCTGAGTCGTGGAACGCACAACGAACCTTTTTGGATAAAATTTTTAGCTTAGCTGAGATAGTTCATAGATTCAGTATTCAAAGTCTGGAGAAAAATAGAGCAGAAAAAATATTCTGAGCGATGGTAATGAAACCTCCGCACTATCACATTTCCAAAAAGTTCAAGTTATGAAAAAAAAAATAACGGCGAAATCCGTGCCCTGACTGCTACTTCTACGCTAAACAATAAAGCCCTCCTGGTCACTGATACTCCGCATTTATTTATTTATGTTATACATCATGACAAGTCACAATGCAGTTGTGACATGTCACATTGTCACATGTCTTTATGCACTTCTTTTTTTTTACTTTCTCTCTAACCCATATTGAAAGTACATTGGAATAATGGCTGTCCCTTTCCACAGAATTTCACAATCATTTCCTTCCAATTATTTTTTCTTTCCATGACAACCTTCCACAACTTCTTTGTACCCTTTCACATCAGAAAGTAAATTATCCAGACCTCAGAAACTTCTTTCTCACTATGAATTCCACATGTTTGGCAAGGCTTCATTTTGATCCCCTCCTAACCATTACATTTAATGGTTTCTGTGCTTAATGCCCAACAGCGACCACTTCTTTCCAATTATCTCTGATGTTTTCCTTCGGTTTTAGGCACCTAAATTTTCCCTTTTAGTAGGGTTCCATTTCAAAAACCATTTTTGTGATTTTCTATTAGATAAAATCACGCTGAGCTATGTACTGAAACCAACAGTATGCGCCAAATGCCGGAAAACGTCAGGAACCCTCATTTTTTACGGCTATTTTTCGTCAGTCAGTAGCCCGACATGCAGTACGGGCAACTGATGCAAACAACAGAACTGTAGAACTTTTTATTTATCATTCTGGAGCGTTTCATGTATGTCCGGTATGTCCTCGGAATCAGCGCTCCCAATAGGTGAAGAATTTGAAGAATTTGCTAATATCTGAGAATCGAAAATGAGCTGGAGCTATGCCTATAACATCTTTTATGTAATGGATTAACTGAGTCGCCACTAGTCCTGATCTTTGGCTGCAGCTCAGCGTGACCAGCGCAATTTCCGTCATTGCATCCATTCATTACTTAACTTTGATTAGGTGAAAAGCCCAGACCAAAGTTATGGGTCCTGTCTGAGGTATGTAAACTGTTCGTGTTTTCTGATCTTCTGAAAGGTTCAGGATTCAGCCCTTCTGTAATACATCCTTCCTTGTGAACTTTTTTCCCAAAAAGGACTCCATTCTTTATGTATGCGTTCAATAGTAAGTAACATTTACGCGATTTCTTTCGAGAAAACCGGTTTACCGGGGAAGAACATATATGGTTTGAATGAAATTGAAATCAAAAAAATTGGAAACATTACCACCCTGAAACTAAGAATTTGAAACTAATTACCAACACTGATTGTCCGAGTACAGTTGTTAAGTGAAACATACAGAAATATAGTCCTGCTAACATTGCAACGGGTTTTTGGACCGTTTTGGCTCAAAATGCTGTCAAAACGTTTTTTCTCCGGAGATATCACAGAGTAATAGCATAAGCTCTGCTGCTATCGTCTTCAAGTGAGTCCCCGACATATTTGTCATTACTGTGGTGCTGTATTTTACTCGTTACTGTTTTGCTTTGAAAACGTTGCCAACGCGATTTCGAAGGTGCCGATTTTGCCCTTCTTCCCATCTCTGCCGAATCCACTGAGATCACGCGAAATCTCCTAGAATTCCAGCGAAAGCCCCAGCGCAATCTAAATCACGCGAGGAATTTCGGAAGTTGCAACACAGGTTCCATCACGGGATCCGAGTCAGCGGGTAGCCGATCGCGCGCGATATCAATCGCCATTCTCTTCCCATCCGTGCCCATTTCCACCTTGAAATATCTTCTGGCACGATTCCATCGCAACATCTTTCCCGACGCCTGCAATCACTTTTACTGCAGGTAGTGATGACAGATCTCCCTACACTCTATTTACTCTTCCAAGAATTCATGAAGATAACCATAGCAATCCGTATCCCATTTCTATTCTTTTTGACTTCCTATCGTTTATTCATTTCTTCTTGGAGAACTAGCAGAGCAGAATCCGTTCAAAAGAGCCTCTTAAATAAGTTTCGCACGCCTTCTCAATTGTTGCAGGCAAGTGGAAATTGCTTTTGAAGCCTTTTGCTGATTCATTCATTCATTCATTTATTCATTCATTCATTCATTCATTCATTCATTCATTCTGTTGTGTCCAGTAGTCGTAGTCGAATCGTTTATTAGAAGAACCAGAACAGTAGAACAGGCGAGTGAATACGAGACCCGTATGAATAAGATGATACATACAATGACAATAGTGGGGTTTATATACCCCAAGAGGTGAAATTCTAGAACATTCCAGAGTAGATCACAACAAATCTGTAGTAGATCAGATACTCTAGATCATCTCAAACACGTGACAATCAACGCCCTACAACACATTCATTCCTATTCATTCATTCATTCATTCATTCATTCATTCATTCATTCATTCATTCCTGTATGAGAAATTGATTAATTCATTTTTTCTATGAAATCGTAGCATTGAATATTTTCTCAACAAAAAGTCGTTTTGGCAGCAAAACTGCGAATATTCTGGCTCGTCCTAATATTTTAGCTGTAACGGTTGGAAAAACGCTGTAAGAGAAAATCAAAATAAGGTTGTATTTCAAATTATCCTCCCTTCAAGACATCTTTCCCGTGTTGTTGTTGTCGTCACATTCAGGTTTCCGTTGATAAAATCTCCCATAATGTGAGTCAGCGCAGTTATCGTTGTCCGTACGCGCTACCTTGGATGAATTTCAACGATGAGAAGACATCGTAGAGTTACTCTATTCGTTTGCTACTAGCGGAGAAGTGATTAAAAACCCGCTACTCTATTTGGAGGTCGTGGGAAGGCGTTGGATGAGAACATCGCTCTCACACCTTTTCTTCAGCAGGACAGGTTCTCGGCAAAGCAAAAACAACTATTTCTGACTAGATGCCGCCTCTTTGGTGGGGGTTATTCCCTCTTTTGACACTTCTTTCCTTCGCTTTGCAGCTCGTAGCGCAGATGTGTCGTTATTAGCTTCATGATCTTGTCGGAGCCCAAAATCTGAAGTTCTAGGTCTATCAAATAATTAGTTATTTATTGAGTCCTGCAGTCACCCCTAAATTTATAGTCTTTCATTAAGCTTTTTCCTAAGCTTCTGCATCTGTCACTATTCTCTGTGAGCTAAATCATTCCACTAGGAACAAAGAAGAACAGTCAAAAGAGAGTCTTGAATATCTCTCTCGTCTCTTCATTTTGTTTTGTTCATTTTACAGCTATGACTGTTCCACATAAATTCCAGAACCTGCCTCTGAACCACTGTACTTAGACGAAAGCCGTTGTTTTCGTCGTTGTTCCAGGCGATCGCCGAGACCTTGAAACGGTCCGATCGACCCCCGTCTTTAACTGCCGTCCGCTGCAGGTTTCCGAAGCAATCACATCGTCTTGTCGTCGCATAAAATTCTCAACGGATGATTATTTAGCTCTACTCGTTGAAGAGTTTTCACGAATCTCGGTTATTGGAGATCCGTGATGGGCATTTTACGGTCAGGCAAAAGTTCTATTCGTTTTTTTGACCATCTTGCTTTATTTTTGTGGCTTTCACACAGAGTTTTTAACACTAGCTCACCTCAACAACCTTCTCCGCCTGTAAGAAGTCGGTTTCAAGATTTTGTCGAAAAAACATACCATTTGACTAGATCCACCGCAATGCTAATAATCACTCATATTTTGTGTCGAATTTCTGGCATCGATTCTCAATTTTAGTGCTCTACATTCCTAGCTCCCTTTTCCAATTTTTCCCTCCTATTTTCTACCTTCAAGGCGACTGTGGGTACGCTGCTTAGTGGGTACGTTGCTTGCGAATCTGCTATATGTCCTCCTCAATTTGTTCACAGGTTTTCATGGTTTATTAGGGAAATTTATCGCAGTTAGTTTACCTTTATCCCTCATTTCTGTGTCTCTCGATACACGAGGAACAGTTATGATATTAATATCGTTATCTTCCTCCTTGTCTTTCCCACGCTACTAGAACTCGTTGAAGGTGGTGTCTTACGTCGAGGCCACCTTGGGTTTTCAATACCAGAAAAATCGCCAGGCAACGATGGTTATAGTATGGTACATAATTCTCCACAAATGTGCAAAAAAATCTTTTTGGACCCTTTCATTCGTGGAGAATTCAAGACGCATGTTGCGACATCTACCACAAGCAACTGTGGAGTTGCGGCATGGGGTGTATCGCTGATATCGATCGCTGGCACCTAACTATTGTGCAACGCAACTCCTTGTGGCAGATCTGACGATTGGACCCATCGAATTCTCCAGATAAAATGTGTTCAAATAAAGGTTTACCGGCATTTTTGTATGGACATATGTATACCGTTGCGATCATCGACGGCTGACGATTCTGTCAATTTTAGGATCTCATACTCTGATTTCTGACTTGAGGCATTTCCTGTGATATTTCGTCACCGCTTCTCTTTCCGCGAGCGGACGTATTTTACCTCTTTTGGGATTTAGTGTACTTTTCAGTTAATTAAATCACCTAATGAACATCAACCACTCCTAGGCAGTACCTGAAGATACCCACCACGACTGTTGCGGCTGCTCCTTAGGCTGCGTTCTTCCCTGCCTACTTTGTTTTTCGCCGTGAACATAATTACTCATTATCTATAGAGGCGCTGGACTATTCACTGGTTAACTAGTAAATTTGATTGTAATTTCCTAGCAAAATCGATACATTGATCGTAACGTCGCCAGAACTTCTGGAGTTATCCGCCGTACCCATTCTTACTCTCAAGCAGTCGGCTTTCTAAGCTCAGCTGACGCCTTGAACTTGGCGTTCAGAATCAGCTATAACTTTGCCTAGAGCGCTTCAAAGGCAACATAATTATTCAGCCATGACGCGGTAGCTAAAGGCTGCAACATCCACAATGCTTACCTGTTTCTGTTCGGCTACAAAAATCGTGCATTCCTATTGACGCTTTCCAGAAATGCAGAGGAAAACCCAGAGCAGTACTAGAACGGAAATTTTCTCGCCGTTACGACGTTGACCTTTTTTCGCCAAGGATATGTCCACAACCATGGGACGGTGCGAATAGAGGGTTGACTGCCAGAATGACATGCATCATTGAGATTATAGAGGTTATATTAACAGTTATCATTTGGGCAGGGCTCAGACTCGCATGCATTTTTGAGAATACCCATGGTAAATTTGTTGGCGGCCATGCTAGCAATGAGTAAATTTAAGCGATTTTAACACATTTACTATGGGTAATACGGATGATGCATTCGGTCACCGAACTCGTCATTACAAGGATGGGTAACCTCATATAATAACTACGCAAGGATAGCAGCGGGTATATACAACGTCAGCTATGAATGTCGTAAGCATGTAGTGACGGATGTCTTGTGAAGGGTAAATTAGTGTGCGTTAACACGTTTACCATGGGTAAACTCAGTGATGTATCAGCGTCCAGTAACCAGTCCTTACTAAAATTCTTACCCATCTATCATTCTCACCTTCCAGATATTGATTAGATTTCTGGTTGATTAAATTCTATCGGTAAAAAAGCCTTTTGGTTCCAAGAGCTGTAATTTTCACTTGCTATTGATTTTTCTAGTCCGACAAAAATTCGGGTTAATTCGATTTGGACGAAAACTGATGATGATAGCCTCCCTGCATACTCTGGGTCGTCGGGCCTTAAATCGCTATCGTTCCTATCCTTTAACCCTCCTTAATCATAGTAATACGCTTCTTAGTCTCTTCGTCGTTCTTGACCCGTTTCCAGAGGAGCAATTCACAGCTAACGCATTGTTCACAGTTGTATCTCAATTCTTCTTGGAGTGAGCTCAGATTCCAGGCGCCCATTGTTTGTTTTCATAACATCTGTCAGAGCTAATAAAATCACGGCAGTGTATTCCTGCTGAGCGCAAAGGCTGGTCGCTTTCACTGGTAGTCAGCTGGTTCTGTTGCGAACATGCCTGGGGATGGTATTGTGTGGCGAACACAGTACGTAGATTGCCATCTTCACCTCTTATCTTTCCGCTCCTGATAACATTTTCTACGAAATTTACCGTAATTCACGCAAAATTGTTAAATTTTGATAATCTCCGTGTCCCATGATTTTTGGGCATAAGCGTTTTGTACATCTAACCCTTCAACCCTTTTCAGATTGTTGAATAAATCTTTTCATCAGTGTCCTAACATCTCGACGTGAACCCACTATCGAAGGCCTCCGAAGTCGACCACGTTTCGTACGTTTGTACCTATCCAATCTCTGCGAGTCACTCCTTTTTCCTTTTCTTTTTCCTTTTCCCTCCTTCCCCAATCACTTTACCCTATTGAAAAGTGTAGGAAAACAAGAGATTTATGGAAACCTCGTTGGGGAATTTGGAGATAATCACTGGATTTAATTTTTATGCAACGTTTGAATTCAATTTCTTTTCGAGAAAAGATCTGCATAGATGTCCTCAATGGCCTTTCTCTTGTGGGTGATGAGTTATTCCTTTGCATATTTTTTAGTGACTCTGGTTGGTGTGGTTGTGTACTGTCAAATATGTTTGACAACTTATAAAAGATACGGCGTTCAAGTCATGACTCCTGCCGCTAACCGTAAACATACAAATTAACTGTGTTAACTTAATTATCAGCAATTTTACATAGGTGAGCTATCTTCTTGAAGTTGTCACAGAACTTTTCCAGTGGGTGCTTTTCAACGGTAATCTTCAGAATGCTCGGTAAATTCTCATTTACCTCGGGCTAGAGATGGACTCATCATGGTTGAACTACGGAAGCATTTCATAATCTTCACTTGGATGCCTCATTAACATTACCTAGCGTAAACGTGTTAAAGTACTGAAATTTACCCTTTACCTTTACTCTGGTGCACATCAACATTTTTACCCATGGGTGATGTTTATACCCATTCGCTACATATGAGTGATCGTGCCTATGGGTTTGCGATTACCCATCCTTTTGGTGATGTATCCGGGCTCAGATTTCAGCCATGGAATGCTTAAGGACCTACCACATTTCAATGTTTGTTGAAGATAGAAGCTCTTGTCATGCATGCAATCTGTTTCTCTCAGTTGCCTTCTTCTCTTTGAATTTGCTGAGCAGGAAATTTCTATGGAGAGAAAGGATTTTGGCGTGTTTCTCATTGGCTGCCAAGTACATACTTATGTATAGTACGGTCTTCAAACCAGTACTTTTTCTGCTGAAAAATTAGATGTCATGAATTACATGCATAGATCTTCTTGTCCCACTACTTTCACAAAAATATATCGTCTATGTCTCCCATCATTTTTTCCATATCTTTTTTCCATTCTTCCTAGTTCTCCTTTTCTTATACGCACTTTTCCCGTATAATTGTTCGCCTTTGGTGTGCGCATCTCATTTTCTTACTATCCAACCCTATCCTGATTACTATCTAAGCTTTTCCGAAACTTTTAATTCTAGATAGTTATATCACGAAGCCCACGATTGAGCTGAACACCTGACTCGATCCAGAAATGGACCGACGTCCGCAACGTTCGGTCGAACAAATCGAAGTGATCGAGCATCGAATAGTCGAAGAGGGGCGACGACCAGTTGGAACAGCAGGTCAGTATTTTGCATACTTCTTAGAGCAACGCATAGGCTGGAAGTTGTTCTGGATGTGACATCGAAATTCCAGGCGCTCTGCCGCCGTATAGCACTGTTCGACGATCGACGGAGTCTTATGAAACGAGAGATGTTCCGCTTGACAGGAGGTATGGGGGGCAATGAATTTATTTATTTATTTATTCGTACACCACAATATAGGGTGCACTAAATATACTTACGACGATATGCACAGACTGAAAGGCATAGGGACAAAAATTTAAAAAAAAAACTTCGAAGAAAAAAAACTATAATGGAAAAACAAATTAGAGATAGAACGGGCCTAGAATGTGCTATCCACCCAAGAGAAATATTAAGTAGCCGGGCTGAGGTGGTTATAACAGGCTCCAGCGATGTCTGGCGCAAGTGCCCCGCAAACCAAGAGTTGACTAGACACGACCACCGACCATATATAGTCCTTTTTCAAGTAATTCTGGGGAACTATTGCATGTGCAGACATAAAAAGCGGGGGAAGTTTAGAAATTTGAGCTGTTCTTAATTTTGCAGAAAAGTACGCAAAACGAGGAATAATATAGTAGAAGTTTGAACGAAGAATTCATACTATAGCTTTTTACCTCAACTGATTGTTTTTCTTCTAGGTATGATTTTACTGGAGAGCGAGATGTAAGCCGCGACGCGTCCTTCCTGCACACTTCAGCCAGTGAGTGCAGTTCTCATTTTCTCCAAAAATCGGGAAAATGTTTCCCGAACACGCAGGAAAATGCGTATCTACACTATTTTTCATATCAATTGATGACTTCAGATAACTATATTTTTTTGGTTGCTTCAGAGTTCATTCATAACTTAGAAAACTATGCAATGTGGAGCGTCGTATCAGGGGACGACGCTGCCAAGCTCACCGATTAGCCTCTGGCATGAAATGACCAATGGCAGGCGAGGCCGCGTTACTATTCTCGTTACTACTCTCCACATCATTGAAAAAATATCTAACCCCGACATTGGCAAAAATTGTTTTCATCGGCAGCTCGATGGTTTTTCCAGCTTACACCTGTTAACAAAACTGTTGGGCCCAGAAAGAAGTAGGGGAGGGATGCTCATAAAAAATAAAAGTGGTCAAGTATTGATAAAGAATTCTTCTTGAATGTGGGCGAAACACATCCTAAATGTATTTCCTGCCCCTGCCATGCGATCTGCGTCTTCAAAGGCAGCACTCACGCTGAGAAAAGTTTTCTCGTATTGTTCCCATCCTCAAGGAGCGATCAATTGGAATGTAACTGCAAAAGGAATCACTCCAAATCCTACAGTTACTCGAGTAATAGAACTCGTACGCATTTATAATTTGCGCCCGCCATGCTCAACCCCACCCCATTCTCTTTGATCGTGTGCGGCTGTGTTTCTCAGCTGATAAAGGATCGATCAGTATTTTCGGATAGCGGTGATCCTTTCCGCACCTCGATGGCCGTACCCATCTCAGGCGATAGATCTCGTGCAAATGCACATGTATTGGCAAAATACAACATAGTATTTCTCGCAAACATAGCCTTTTTTGATAGTCTTTCCTTTATTATGGGCACTAGAGTAGCCTCCAAAGTAGAATCTCACGAAAAAATCGAAGACATTTTTTGTCGTGAGTGCTGTCTTTAAAGGGGACTATAATATGAGCATCTAATGCTTCACACAAAAGGCTTCCATAGGTTTCCTACTATAAATATAACATAGTCAAAATGTTCTCGATCCTCTTACCGTGTACCTGTAACCTCCCTCTCCTCTCCAGTTATTTTACGAATTAATGTCCTACACCCAGTCATTGCACAATTAAGCGGATCAATAAGACTTTCAACTCTTCCAGTCTACTATATATTCATTTATTTTCCTATTTACTTACTACATCACTCGGAACAGTCTTCCAGACCTTTATATTTTCAAAAAGTAAATTAACTGAACGCAGGGCCCACGAACATCATCCAGAATATTCATGGTAAACGTTCTAACGCCATCAAACTACGGGGTAAACTTGGGGGCCCTGTCACATGCGCCCTTATTAATCTTAACGATGATGTCGTCCCCAGAGTCTATTCGTTTGGATGCCACGATCTTGCATCAAAAATTTCATTTGAAATCTTTCTTTTGGAGCTTAAAGTCGACAAAAGGGTACTGGAAAGCCTACAATTCTAGGCGATACAGCCACATACTAGATTAAAAAAATGCAGGATTACCATTTTATTTAGATGCAAAATTATTTATAAGACGTACATAGGTTCAGGTCAACAAATAGAAGTAACCCCGACCCGTAGTCAGCTCTATACGACTGGTGCAGGCTTGGACACCTCTGGCAGTCGCCTGTATACCTCCGGTCAGCACTTGGACACATCCGGCAGCCGACTGAACACGTCGGGTCAGCGAGTCGACTTCGGCGACATCTCTGGCAACACTGTGGTCAACCAATATGGCTACGACGTCCACGAGGTTCACACCTCAGGTACAGTAGTTTCTTGGCGACTTTCCTACTCAAAATGTACATCGACTGAGGCGAACTTTCCAGAATCTTGCTTCTCATAGTTTCGACGAGCAGAGAGCTCACTATTTCATTTTTTCTTTAATCATTCTTTCCTACTTTTCTCAGGCATTAGTTCCCATAGTCACGTGGGGTTCAAAAAAAGATGATGTGTCATATTCATCACCTCTTTTGACGTCGGCAATGGTTTGCATCAAATGCTCGAAGAACTGTTATATTTGGATCTGAACTTATACTTTTTGAAGTGAAAAGAAAAAACACGAGTATTTGTTTGTCTCTTAAATTACGCAAAACAGTAGGAACACTATCTAATCTTCCAGAACTAGTATACACTATATCCTATAACTAACTATAACTACTATAAGTGACTATACACTATATGACTGTTCGAGCCTTGCATGTCTGTACAAAAAGTTGCTTCAGAAGGTGGAGCTCGGGTGGTGGAAACGCACGGTGGCGGGCCTATCATGGAGACGTCGCGGTTGGAAAGCACCCGCATCGAGGAGGTCGTTGAGAGGCAAGTGCCGCCACGACCACCCATGGCCAACGGCTACGGAAGAGATCTGGGATATATTGGAGGAATAAAGTGAGTTTGCTTGGGAGAGATATCATTTCGAGAAAGATACCGTATCACCTCACAACCGTTGTTGAGATCCTCACATGGAAAGAATCTCCAAGAGCTTCGGATCAGAGTGTTACATAATTGGTTCAGTGCAAAGCTGCTGAAAACACTGTTTTCGAGCCCTAGTTCTTGGGGAGCTCGTGGACGGAGCCAGAGCGGAAAGACCAGAGTTTCGAATAATGCAGCTCCTCGTGACAGAGCCTCATCATTCATTCCGCAACAGTATGTGAGAAAAGCTTCATGTGTGACCAGCATGGTAGTGCATTGTGTGGGAAAACCGTAGTCTCGTCATCGCTCCGCCCACATGCTCCTTGAAAGTTGGGGCTCAAAAACAGGTTTCTGCACGAATTACGCGTACCATTGTAATTAGGAGCCCTGGAAATTTTTCTCTGTAAAAATTCAAAGACGGTTCGGAGGTGGGACCGTGCCTCTGTGTGCATGTTACATACGTAGAGCATCTTCGGCAATTTTCAGAGAAAAAAGACGAGAAGGGTTGAGATGCACGTTTTTTCACCTTCTAGTCATGATCTTCCTAGATTGAAGGATTAGGGGACAAATTTGTGTATTTTGAAAAAAAAAATGCTCCTTTGTTTGCGCCCCTGCCTTGTGGTCGGTAATGCACTGATGTAAGACTGTGTCGTCACAGTATTACAGTCCAGAGTGCTTCGGAGATGAGTTCATAATCAGTGGTACCTCTTTGCTGTGTCAATTTTTCGCTGTGGTGTTCGCCAGCCCACGCTGTGGTTGAGAGTATACGCACTTATAGCGGAGAGAAAAAGAAATATCTGAGGAAATTTTTTTTTGATTTTGGCTGGAGAAGTGAATTATTAATGTCACCGATGAAAATGAGTGAAATTTCTCTCTAAGACGATTAATTCAGCTAAAAAAAGAAATAGGCATTTTCTTCATTATAAACTAGTAACAACTATTCCACGACTTCAGCGTCAAATTAATGTCCATCTCAGAAACGGAGGTTGTTGAATATTTATGCACAATGCTCACTTTCTTCCCTGTATCTTTAAATATGTACACCTTGTTATTTTGTTTTTTGTTCTCTAATGTCTCTCTGACTCTCTTACGTGCTGAAACGTGATATAACTTTAATTCTTTTCTGCCAGCCACAATAGTCTCCTTCTAACAATGCTCTTCTTCCTCAAAATAGAGAAGCAGAGTAGCGTAATTGCATAATTTGGATGAAACATGAAGAATAACATTTATTTCTTTGAAAGTTCTTCTCAAAAATTGGTGTGATATTCCAGAACTCCATCGGGAGTGCTACGCACATCATCACAAAGTCAGGTGTTCACCGTACCATCACCACAAATCGCACGGACCGATTCTTGGAGGCACATTCAGAGTGACCAAGAGTGAGTTGATTATCTGAAGACATAAAATCCGATATGTTGGGTGGCGGTCAAGACGTACGCCGCGACGCGACAGCGCCGCACGCATACGTTTCTCAAGTTCAACTTGTTTCTTCAAATTCGACGCACTAAATGACGTGGGTGGCCACCTTCTCACAGTTTGCGGGTTCCGAAAACGCTCATCTGTCCCACACAAGCTTAGCAAGCTTGTCCATATCAACGCAGAACTGGGCTACCCTAGAAGGCTTCAGTTGCTACGCGCACATGAATCGACCAATCATAGACCAGCAGCGTACCTCTTGTCACGCAGCCCGATATGTTGAAGGGTATAAAAACCGTGATGAAAAGTGGAGAACTTGACAGGATTTCGGATTTTTAAGCCCTTAAGCTCTTTTCCATAAGATAAAACTGGAAACATGCTATGTTTTTCCTAAATACTCCATTTGTTCCTTTTTTAAATTTTGTTCCGAATTCGGATGATTGTTTTTTTTTCATTATTTTTCCTCAAATTGTAGCGCTCCTAATCATTAAAAAAAATGTACACAAATAAAGAAATGGAAATGGAAATGTAACGAGCGAAACAGCAAAAAAAGATGTCATACGGAACATCCTTGGAAAGTGCTGTAAACACCACGAAATGCGTGGGTGGTAAGCGCCCTTCTGCCTCAGAGAGGAAATGGAGCGTTGCTAGACAAACAACCCATTCTCCCCTCGTCTGCTTCTGAATGGCGTCGCCATTCCCAGCGCTTTTTGCAGGATGTCCACGCCAGAGAGTAAAAGGTAGTATGAAAATTATTTGCCCATTAGTAAAACTGGATATTAAAGGGCCAGATGGACCCACTTTGAATAGCTCATTATTATACAACTGAATAATGCTCAAAGATCAAATCCATTGTTTCATTTCATATTTATGGAACTTTCAGTGCATTTGTGAGGAAGGACAGCTACAGGAAGATGCAACAATCAGATGAACTCATGGGATCACAAGAAAACTCTAAATCTTATGCGGTAAGTGAAGGAATTCAAACATTTTCTCCCACATGGAATATATGGAGAGTGTATGTAGTCCTTAGTGTTGCTTTTCCTTTGCATACGAGCGCAGCGGATGGATGATTTATCATCTTAGACCAATTCATAGTTTTGGGCTCGGCACTAATCGGCTAGTTCTGCTCCGAAAATCTCAAAATCACCGTTTCCAACCCAATATTCGCCTAGTACATCGGTAATTTGGGGCAAGATCATACTTGACAAAATTCACACTACCTTCTGATTCTTTACAGTAACTTTGTCGGAACCCTACAGAATTGGCGTTACAGTGCAGTATGAGTAAGTGTGGTCATGGCGTCAGATAACCTCAGAAGCGAAGTTTGTGCGAAATTTTCGGTCCAGAGCTTTCGGAGCAGAGTTACCCGCGTTATTTTTCCTGAATTTGGGCGATCCAGTCAGCAACAACTTCTTTTTTTCTTTCACTCCTCATCTGTATTATTATCTTTGATATTATTATTGATATTACATTATTATTATTGTTGACATTATTTCTAGCAAGATCTGTCTGTTTCCTTTGTTTCTTTGGTACTGTTGTTGATTGCGGAATAAAATTATGAATCAACAAAAAATGCAACTAAATAGGACGGTAGTTCCCCTAACGAACAGCCCCTTTCCGAGCATACATACTTGCCTGTTTCAGCCGCAATCACAAACCTCGCTGGTGACTCGCAGCTCCGGCCATCGACGAGAAGCAGGAGGTGGCTGTTGGCAGCGAACGCGAGACTACCTCACACAGCTCTATCATAATACACGGTAATCCTTTGTTTAATTACTTACATATCCAGTCATTTTTTTAAATAGGGGTAGAAAGTGTAAAAAAATTTATACCAGTGAAGGTTAAAGCCTGATGGTATGGATTCTAAACCATGAGCATCCACCACTACCCAATCAGAGGTGCGCTGCTCCTCATGTGTCCCATGTATCTCACTTCTCAAAAAAACCTGCTCCTGTTGACGTAGGATGACCACCAGAGAATTCCTACGTAGATAGCATAGCTTGCAGTGGTGGTGGGCGGGGTCTAGGCCAAAAATTCGAATTTCACTATGGATTTTGTCGAAAGCAATGTTATTTGATAGATCCGTTTAATGGTAATGTAAATAGCGCGTAAAAATTTTCCATTAGCTTCAAATTCTGCAAAATACAAAGCAGACCTCATTCCAGCTAATAAAATTAGCAAAAAAAAGCGTAGAAATCATCAAAAGAACTCACATAGAGAAGAAGAAATGACTAAATTTCATCAAGATTGCGACAAAACAGCTGTTTCTATTTTAATTCGCGCAACAAACAACTAGCGGAAAACTCGTCTAAATTGACCGCTGGCACAAATATGTAGCAGTTACTGCTGCTGTTGCTGAACGCAGTGGGTTTCCGTTGTTGTCGTTGTACAGGAACCAATTAGACTGCGCTAAAGTACGAGAAACTGTGAAAATCTGAGAAAAAAGGTTCCTGTGGATCGTACCTTTAAGGCTGAGGAAGCATTCCATATGTTTTTTTTTTCAATGCCAGAGATCTTATGCCAGTTCGTGAAAGTTGTGGTACACGTGAACATTGGAAACATTACCTGAGATTATACCGCAGAATAAGAACGTGAGAACAGAACTATGCTGCCTACCTAGGAATTCTCCGGTGTTCATCCTACGCCAACGAGAGCAGGTTTTTCAGGATTTCAAAAGGGGACAGCAATAACCGCTCTGTTTGTGGGAGCTGTTGTGGTTCGATTAAGATGTTGACTCACGGTTTCTGCTGCTTGAAACTACATTCCTATCGGCTGTTTTAAACCTCCCGAAATCTCTCTGGGGTTTTTCTATCTCTATCTTCTGGGAAACGGGTCACATTATGAATAATCATAATGTATAAATATAAATAAATAACACTTAGCTCCCCAGGAGGACAATTTATGTCTACTTCAATAGTCCACCATGGATTGTTAGCTCAACCGAAAATTTGAAATTTTTTTAAAAGATACGTCCTTTAAATGGGCACGAGTTGCTAAAAAAAAGTAGATTTTGAAGTTTTTGGAACCGTATCTGTGGTTACTGTATGTACATATCTGTTGGTAATAGAAGTAGATGTGGCTTTGGTCAAAAAGACATTAGTTCAATTGACCTTTGGTGTGGGGATCGTTGTAATCTGGTCGTGAAGTATAACAATGTAAAAGGAAAGAAACAAATTTGGCCTCCTGAGATTTACTTTGCCAAGACGTTTCGAGGAAACGCTGTTGTCATGTAACGAACATATACAGTGGCGGCCATATATAATATTTAGCACACCGCCGATTTTGGACCACAGAATTTTTTGCATAACTCAGCCCGAGGATGAGCAATCAAAGCCAAGTACGAGTATGTGTTGAGGCTCTATGGATGCCTCCTTGTTCTTTCTTACCATTGGTTCCGAGTCAGTTGGAACTGGAGTAAAAAATGAAATTCCAATTTCATCAGTTTTCTCAAACTAATTATAAAGGTCTTGTATGTACCTACTTATGAAGGGAAGTGAAATGATGATTTGAATTAGGCACTTTTTCCTTTGCTTACTCTCCATACCAGCTTGAGCCAGGGACAGAGACGAACCGTCAAATTTGTCTAAAACTCAATTTTATCGAAAATCGAGGATAAAGTAGGCTATGGGATTTTCCTCTTAGTACCCGCATGCCTGCTAGTAGCGCAAGTCAGAACAAAATCCCCAGCCGAAATGCATTTGCTGTTTGTATTCACCAATTTGCCGTTTGTATTCATCATGAATCCTTTTTTTTTGCAATTTTTCAGCTATGTGGACGGCTCGTGTTCTTCCATGAGGTGAAAAACTACGCACCAAAACTAGTATAACAAAGAAAACACATTTTCCCTTGATTTGATGGTATCGAATAAGAGAGAAATTGAAATATTTTAAATGTACTCCATTCCCAGCTCACATACAAAGAATCAGTGCAATCCTATTTAGAAAAACTTTCGTGAGAAGTAGAGTGCAGATTAGGAAGAGTATATTATGCCTTATCACATTCTCGAGTACTGTTGGGATAGCTCACTCCAAGCTTGAAATACGGACTTTGTAATTTTCAGCAGGTGATCGCCTAAAATTGGAAGCGTGCTAAATACATATGTGGCCGCCACTGTATAAATCCTAACATATTCTCTAGTTCATAAGGGCAGCTTGATGCACTCAATGCAGAGTTTTATTTTTCAGAGATCGTGAAGTCACTCCACGATTACTTGCCAGTCTATGCTGTATTCTATTGTTGCTGTTACTTCTTCTCATTCTTATAGGAATCATTTTGAACGCGTTGTTCCATACATACTCGGTAAGCATATCAGTTCTCACATACCCAAAGCATCTTTGAGGGAAGGATGAAGTGATTCAAAGTATCAGAAAATCAGTCACCACTCCTATTGAAACTGTCCTTCGTGGAAAACCCTCTTGAATATCCTAGCGTTAGCATTTAGGTCTCCGAGTTCCTGTTATACCCACCGATTTGCGAGGAATGCCGTCGCAAGAATCCAAACCTTGTCTCAGCCGCAATGCCTTCATCACTCTTCGTCCACTTTTATTCTCCCAACCAAGCACACTTCGAACTGCGTGGAAATCCGCCGTTCAAAAGCAATTCATTCACTGCCATTGATTTCCAAACGGTGAGCATATTGCTTGAAAAGACGTTGTTTGATAAGAGAGGGCATCAAATTTGTCTGCCATTTTCTACGAAATGTTTATGGCAGAAACTTACACAAAAGTTGGTCTGAAAGAGAGATGAGCGGAAGGACTGCATGAGACCGGAAGTCGGAAGTTGGGAGAAGTTCGAAATCTGGCAAAATTTGGAGCGATGAATACAGCACTTCTTAGTTGACGTGACCCAACGACTGCCAATCATCCAGAAGCCTAGAAGTCAGAAGCTTGCATGAGGCAAAAATTCAAGAACTTCCGACTTCCGGAAACCGGAATTCCGCTCATCCCTGGTCTGAAAACCGGAGGTTGGGTCAACTCTAGGCCTATCCATTTGTCCAAGTATACAATTTGTATTATAATGCGCTGTTTCTGGATCCGTTAATTAAGTCTTGTGTTTTCATTTTGATCACATTTTCATCTTGATCTCATTTTCATCTCCTCCTAAACAAATAAATAAATAAGTAAATGAACAAATAAGTGAATACCCGCTCCAATTGAAGTTAACGTGTGTCCTGAGATCTCAGCGCTATTCCAGGGTTACATCGCCATCGCCGACCATGCTTTGACGGACTCTAACGGTCGTCACACCACTTGCTTCATAATGCCGCTGGATCGGTCGGCTATATCAAGCATGGACGCGCTAAAAGAAGCCGTCAGTGAGAGCGACTCTGAGGTAATGTAATGTCTCTTCTTTCGGAGAACTTTGTTTGCTATGGACGAGGTTGTCGGGGTAACTCGTGGGTATGCCCCGCTTCTCAAGGTCAGGCTTGGCCCAATTTTTTTGATGGGGTCACCAAAGGCAACCAGAGACGCCAGACGCCCAAGCAGTCTTACCAACTATACCTGTAGCCACAATGGTTTTTTATTCAAAAATTTAGAATTTTTTCCAGATTCAAGCCCAATTTGGCTGGCAAGAGTTCTGGCAGTTCGACGCCGAACAAATTGACGCACATGCAGCAAATTCAAAATTCACGGATAAAATCGAGGATTGCACCAATGCAAAGTGGTATCTCCTGAAGCAGGCGGTCCATAGCAGAGGTGAGGTAACCGCTAAGAAGCATATTAAGACGCCTTTGATGGAAGACACTTTAGATGCGTCCTGCTCTGACTGCTACGATTTCTGCCTGCCTGACTGGGCCGTGGTTCGCAAGGAGAAATACGAGGACCAGAGTACGATTGGGATTCGGCGACTTGACTGTTTCCGCTTATATGTTCCAGAGTGGCGGAATTTCAGGTAAGAGTGCTGATATAGCCCTGTGGTGTATGTAAAGCGATCTCAACCGCTCGAACGCGGCGACACTGGTTTTGATACTTATCGATTGTGGGCGGCGCGTCGCTGGCGCTGCAGCTGCTATTGCACGGCCACGATCGATGCGTATCAAAAGCATTGTCGCCCTGCTCGCAGTGACTGAAAAGCTATGCTTATCGAGGAATAAATCAGCAAAGGGAACTCTTGTTTAGTGAGCCACCAATATGAAAGGGTGAAAATTAAAGTGCCCAGCATAGAACTATGGCTCAGAGCGGCCGCACAAAGGTGTGAAGGGAAGTCAAGAGTGGTGGGGGGGGGGGAATAATGAAATCCTTGCTGGAAAAGGATCCCAATCAGCAGGATTTTTGGAAATGAAAATCTCACAAGACAGGCTTTTACCCAGGGAGCCTAAAAACGTCAGAAAAAATCGTTTGCTGAAACTCGACATTGGGAAAAAGGTATTCGACACGCTGAATCGAACTCGTATCCGTTTTCTGTTAGGACTGCTTTGTATATGTTTACAGTAGGAAGACGTTGAATAGGATATCTCTCGGAATCCCCTCAAATTTTTGATGTGGGGTTAATCACGACTGAGAATATGACTTCTCGTGGCATTGTCAACTGCCAGCAAAAGTTGTTCTTTTATCCAATCTCCTCAAGTAATGTCATGCAGGTACTTGTGATATAAGAGATTTGAGAAGATTCTGACAAGTATCTTATCTAAAGTATGCCCACGGTGGTCCCTAATAATGGGTTTACTGTAGGAAACGCATGTTTTTTTTTGGGTTTGCCTCAACAAATAACCTTCCTATACAGCGACTTTCTCTGAATTTTGGAGCTCCTTCGCCTGAGGTAGCTTCTGTTTGAGGAGCGAATCAACCCTGGTTAGTACTGGATTTCCAATAGGTTGAAACGTAGAATATTTTCAAGTTTTCAAAAGAAAGGAGGAAAAGGGAACACAGCCCTGACGGAATGATGAGATGAACTATAGAGGTTATGTACCTTTACCTTTAATCAAACTTTTCGAAGGGGTAAATTCAAACGATTGAAATACTTGCTTCTTATTTGGTGCTAAGTTTGAAAGTAGAGAGCTTAACTGGTTGCTTTCTTTAAATCATCAACGTTGCTAGAATTGATGTCAAGTCAATTGTACCTAGTAAAGTGAATACTACGAAATACCTGATCTTAGTAGGGATATTTTACATACACCTGAGGCATATCCTCCAATCCTTAAATAGAAATATTTGACCTCAATCCAACTTAAATTCTTCCAGAGTGGAAACGGACCCATCCGGCGGACACTGGCAGTACCCGCTGGCCAGTCAAAACACTAAACGAGACCAGAACGGTAACTGGGTGTCCTGGGTGCCCACCGGAAACTCGATCCAGACGAGACGTCGGCGGTAGAAGCGCCCTCACCCGCGACGACATGCGTCATCCCCGCAAACCCCGTGTGGAGTTAGAGCTAGGGTCAGATTCTCCTTGCCAGCTTGTTCCATTTGTTCTGTGAGGCTACATTTTCTAGTTTTTCCTTTTCTCACCAAGAGTTGCCTTCTATTCAGCTTTCTAATAGTGTTTGAGACATTTTTGCTCATATTGCATTGCCTGCCTAACCAATACTTTCACCACTACCTGTGCATGACTCTCATCAATCCCCATTTTACAACGTCTTCGTTGTTCTGTACATAAAAACGTTTGAAGTTGCTTTATGACGCTTTTTTGTTAATTTTATGGTCATTCCCCGCGATTTCACTTATGTGTTGTGAAAGAATATGATTCATAGTATCATTTTCGATAAAGTATGCCCATTATTGATGTTGATTCATGGCTGCTAGGAATTCGGCGAACCAATAAAAGGCCGTTCCGGCTGTAGCCTTGTCATTCGCTTCCCGCTAGCGTGCCGGAGTGCGGCTTCATTCACAGCGAAGACATGTCCTTTTTTTTTCTTCTCTTGTTTTCCTACCAAAATTTGTGTTCAGGAAATTTGCTAGTAATTGATTCTCCCAACCGCAAAAGTTCCTTACATTAATTGTTTTGAAACTGTGTGATGCTCGATGGTTCTAGCATCCCAGATTAGGTGCTAATCCGGGATCTCAGCGTGCCAGAATCATTTCGGTCGATTCTCTAAGCCTTCGAATCGGCCGAGCTGCACAGGGGTGGGAACTGCTGTTTATCTCTTCGAGAAGTTTCCAAACCTCTATCGATTTCAATTAAATTTGAAATAAGAACGACTAAGTATTATGTACATTACTGTCCTCCAGCCTCTCTTCGCTCTTCTAATATAATATGTGCTCCTTCGTTCTCTTTACCTACATTTGCTTATACGTCATAGAATCATCCGATCACCGACTCTATTGCTTTATGGGTGCGTCTTCATGAGGTCCTCGTTAAACTATCAGGAAACGGCATCTTGAAGATGACAACGTAGGTCCGAATTCTATCTTGAAACCCTGAGCAAACCACGAGATAGGTGCCGAGTAGGGAGACTGGAAACTCGACCTTTACAGAACCATAATACTGATGGAGTTTTGAATCATCGACCAAAAATAGTTGTATGATCGCAGGATATGATGACATGTACACAATTGTCCCACAGATTAACCATCTCTGACATAGACTTGCTACCGTTTTCACATAGTCTGGTAGTTAGCTGTTGTACGCTGCACAAAGCCTGATTCTGATGTAAACTCATCAAAAACAAATCCTGAGCTTTCAGGGTATGTAGGACTCGAATCGAGAAAAAAAAAACGGAAGGTACTCAAGAAGGCAGGAAATCAAAAGTTTAGTAATACAAAAGCACCAAGAAACTGGGACTATCCATCGTTGAGCTTATTCGGAACTTCCGCGGGTGATCCGACGAACCAGCTCCGAGGAAGTTCCGAAAAGTGTCAAGCTCCGCGGAAGTTCCGAAGCTACTTTTTTCTCTGCGTCTCCACTCGGGATCTCCGCGGAACTTGCTCGGAACTTCCGGAAAAATCAGCGAGACGTCGTATTTCCGCGGAAGTTCCGAAAATCGGCAAGCTCCGCGGAAGTTCCGAAAGTTTGTCTGGGGTGCAGTCGCATTCACTTCTACACTGAAAATGCGCCCTACAGAGTCACATATCGTCATGAGTTCAAGCCGTGATAAAAATATGTTCTATGGAGGATTTTTGATTAAACCACGACTCGTCCTCTACTTCTTGAGCTATCAGTGAGACGCACTACGCACTTGACTTCTTCTGAGAATCACAAGTGGCCTCAATTTATATGATGATCGAAACGAGGTGGATGACAGTACTAAATTGAGAAAAACGTAGAGATTAACCGGAATGAGCTTCAAATCAATGGGATAATAGTCTGTTCCACAGGGGAAGATAGTTGGGGAAACGCCGCAGAGAGGAAGAGGGCGGAAAAGTGCGCAGAGATTGGAGAGGGTGCAGAGAAAAACTGACGGTGTGCACGAATACTCAACTATCATCGTTGGCGAAACAGACTATATTTTGAGGTGTTGTAGATACTCATAATGGAGCTCAAAACGAGAAATTTGGTGTGTAATTACCGTGATTTTTCATGCCGTTGTGTGGATATAATTGAAGGAAATAATAGGCATAAAAAATTCATGTTTATAGCCTTTTGAGATGGCCAACTCCCCATAAAATGTGGCTTGCAGGGCCGCCTCTTGTAAGTTTGTTGCTTCGACAATGACCTATCAGAAACGGGTCATCCCCATGAAGGAACTACGATTTCGCGCAGTTCTCCTGCTATGCGTGTACTATCTACATAGAAGCAATAATTAAAGCAGTGCCGCTATAGACAGGCTTGGAGATGAGCGATATTCTGGCCACCTATTTCCATATGTGGTCTAACGCCTGCCAGTTTCGTCCGGAAAGTGGGAGTCGTGGCATGTTGGCTTGTTACTTTCGCTGTTTTTCTCCACTTATCGGCGGGATAGCCTCTGTCGCTGGCAATTTCATTTCATGACCAAATTCATGCATGCGGAGGGTTTGCCTAATTTCCTCTTTGATTTACGGTGAGACATGATATCTCTCACACTGGTAGAGGTTCTGATGCATCCAAAACTGATCTCCTTGATCTTAGTGCCTTGCAATCTTTTACGCATACCTCTAGTTGAGTTTGTTGAGTTTGTTTGTTTTAGTTTCTGAATGTTCGGCTCAAATCAACGCCGATATGTTATGGAGCACTTCGTGCGCATTTAATAAAATAAAATAAATAAAATAATTATCCTGAAACTGTCTTCCTTACTCGGTAATTACTTATGTTTCAGAGATATAATAAGTTAGCAGCACGTCCTACGTCAGAGTTAATCACAGAAGAGAAAAGGTCCATGGGCACTTAACACCTAAATGCGCAGCCTCACTCTTGGGCTTGCAAATGAAACACTAAACAGGGTGTTTGGATCTCTCCTGCTAAAGTAGAGCTTCTCTGAACACCACAACTATGGCCGTTGTGGGAAGCAGCGACGGCTCCTTAGCCGGATCATTTCGACTTTTTCTTGCAAGTATTGCAGCAATAATAAAAATGCGATTGATATTCGCATGACCATTTTGCATTAGCAATGAAAATAATGACACTTTCTAAATCCAGACATATTGCTAATGCAACAGATTTGCATATCGATGAAGATGAAGCATTTGCATATGATTCAGCAATTTCCGTAGAATCCTATTGTGCATTTCGTGATAAAACAGTTCGTCAGCAGCGTGTTTAATCTTGGGGACAATTTCTGTTGTAATTGTATATCTCCTCTAAACAGGGCTTGTCCCTGCTCTCCAGCAGCACTCTTGTCATACATCGGACCATTCTCATGGTGATAGTACATGTACTGCGTACCAAGAATAGGTGTCCACCCTGAAAATTGTGTACAGAGTGATTTTGAAGCGACCCAAACCCATCTAGCCACTATGAAGTGGACGAGTGCTGCTGACCTGAAAATCTTCGTCAAAGCTCACTTTTTATGTCTAGTATCCTGCACCATTATGGGAAATGACCGACGAGCAAAGGATCAGTAGCGAACGTAGAGGCTGCGGGGGGAGCGCTCCCTTACATTGGGTCGCAGAGTATTCAAAGCTATGTACTTACTTCTCAGGGTGCGGCCTAAATGTTGCGTCAAAATTTGTCGCAAGTTCCATTCCCATTCCAAAAAAGCTCTTCATCCTAAATTCTATTTCTAAAATTGTTATCGCTCCCACTGTACTACCACTTCATCAAAACCTCAGATTAACGTTCCACTTTATAACTCGTCCGAATTTTAAAAGAACCGAGATCGTCCTCTGATGCAATCTTTTTTCTTGATCGCCCATCTCTTGCAGCAAAGTAACTGCACCACCCAATTTGCACTATGATGCTCTGCTGTTGAAGGGTTGTTCTCACTTCCATGTAACAGAGATGTTGCAGTTTTACAGTTTGAAAAAATCCACGAGAAACGAACCCTTTGGAAGACTGCGACGTGGACGAGCTAAGTGCACACAGAATCGTGATCTTCGCAGAGGGCGATGATTTCACCGGCTAGTGAGGAAGTACAGAGAGAACACAATGAACACTACACGCATCAGGAACAGCATGCTCACAGCGGAGAGCATCTGTACGGGAGAATGCAGAATTCAGTTATGCTACTAGAAAGGGCTTCAAAAGAAAGGCACCTTGGGACGATGATCTACTGTTCAAAGTGAGCTTCATCCGTGAGAATCGCAAAGTGTGAGGACAGTTCTCCAAGACATCAGACGCAATAGGAAGGGTTTCTCTTGTAGATCACATTTCACGTTTATCATCACTCAAACTGATATTTCTGAAAGAGACCACATGCCTCAGGTCTACGCTGAACTGAAGTTGGAAAAACAGCTCTATGTTGAGAAAAGTTGAGAAAAGGGTAGTTTTGAAGCAGATAAAGCTGTACTAATTTAAAAAATGAGTCTGCTAGAACAGCAGTGCTTCAAGAAACGAGGTGCAGAAGACAAAGTGACTGTTGTTGCTTCAACTCCACGAACTCATTTCGGCAGAAGAATAGTGTGAAAACTCCCTTGACATCGATCGTATGGATGTGTCAACTGGAAATCGTAGAGGTGTGGTTGTGAGCTCAGAAACCCACTGCCACCATGAATGTGGGATGGCTTACAGGAAAGAAGAAGTTGTCTGCGGACCTCCAAGGGTTGCGCACGCCCTAGGTCTCACCTCCATCACGGAGGAAGAAAGAGACAACGTTAGACATATCCCAATGGTTTTGATTCAAAGAGTTTAGGGTAATAATATTTAGGAACAATGGAAGGTTTGCCTCCTGTCACAAAAGTTATTAACAAATATTTCTGATTATGCTGCACCTTGTACACATAAAATAGATCAAAATCTTGTGCAGGCTTTCTTAATGTTTATTTCCACTATATTTTTCGAGAATTTATTTCTTATCACCCAATACCAAAAACTAATATTTTTGTTAGTTTTCTTCTACCTATGCAATCCTCAGAGTGAAGGAGTTGTCGCTTTTTTCCCGCGCCCTACTGGCTCTTGCATCCGACACTAGAAAAGACGCTTAGTTGAAGTGACCATTCCTTCGCGTATCAGATCCCAAGTCCGGTCTTCTTTAAACCTTCTTTAAACCTTGACCATTCCTATTGTGACATGTATTATCTCAAGCTGAATTTAACGCAGATTTTGGTTCCATTGTCCAAATTTCCTGTGCACTTCCCTATGAGGAGCCACACCTATTTTCCTTGCGCGGTTTTGGAATTCGGGTCTCATGTACTCGGGTATGAATCGCATATATCATACATTATGTTCAATGACGCACGAAAAAAGTGGATGTAACATGGTGAGCACACCATCCAATATTAAAGTGATGAGACTATTGTCTATAAAAAACTAATGCTTTATTCAACCTTCGGAGTACATGGATCGGCCTATGAAGTTAACAAAACGTTTTTCTTTCTCAGGAATTGCATTCTGAGATTCCAATTCTGTGATGCTGCATAAGAGAATGTTGCTAGGAAATCAAGTTTTTTTTCTACCCAGAAATGCATGGCTTGTGTAGTAGTGCACAAATTGTTCTAAATACCTTCTAACTTCGAGCTATCGGACCCCAATTAACCCCTGAATTTCGGTAATTTCACAATCCCAATAAACCTGAAGTTTGATGATGATTCAGCATCTACAGTAGGCATTCAAAATCAAGACGTCAACTTATAATTAATACTTTGCTCCGAAAGAAATTCTCGGTGCCTAAGCACAATAGAACTCATGAGGTAGAACTGGTTTTCGATTAGAGACAGAGCACCCACAGTGGAACCTTTTCTTCAGGTTTTGTTTGCTCACATCATAGATCGAGTTCCAGAAGTAATATTTAATGTGAAGCAACATAGGCTTGGGCTCTTATTCTGCTCCATAGATATTTATTCCTCGCTACACCTCCTATTTAATGCCCGATCAAGAAGATTTGTTGTCCTTCCAAGACATTCTCTAATGCATAAGCTTGGCTAGACGTTGACTCCATAGCTTCTGATGAGTTTTCTGATCCAAAATGACACTTCTAAAAAGCACTCCTTGTGCAGGGAGTACCCGGAGTACCCCCCTGTTCCTATTGTTCCAGCAAGATCAGCTCCAGAGAATGAATATTCGTTAAGGTTCGTGGATTAATTTCGACTAGTCGTCCATTTTCGCCTTTGTGATATTTGCAAGGCATCCCTGTCGGAGACGTCTTTTCCTATAAGCTAAGAGTATCCCCAGACTTCGCCAGCAATCGTGGCGATCACCACGACAGCCGGCTGTCGTCGCGATCGCCACGACCGCTGGCGATCGCCATATGGATAAAGTGAATGAGGAGACCCCAGACGTAAGAGCGATGATAACAAATTGGGCGTGGCGATCGATAGGCATCGTTTCCACTATTGCTATCATTCACATCGCCAGTTCATTTCGGGCACATCTTCGAGAGTACGGGCGATGAGCTCCGTTTGGCAGCGATCCATGGCGATGTAACGTGAAATCGATACGTATCATTCCCAAGATCCTTATCTCCTATATCGCCGGTTCATTTCTATTCATTTTGAACTGGCGAAGTCTGAGGATACTCTAAGGGGATGCCGAAATATTTATTTGAAGTTCACCAAGAAGACGATGATGAACTGTGAGCTGATCCAGCTCCAGACTAACGATGATCCACCGAGCCAAACGCTTCAGAAAATCTAGTAGAAATTGCAGGAACCCTCTACATAGCGCTTTGCTGCTGTAATGCTAATAGGGGAAATGAAGGATTTTGCAAATCCCGAACCGGTCCACTGGTTGAGCAGTATCTTGTAGAACGTGATATGGTAAACAGAAGCACAAGAGTTGAAGTAAAATGGAAAACGAAAAATTTCACACGGCCTTAAGTCTCTCGCAGAAAATTTCGCCTGACCACCCGAAAATAAACCCATAGAATTAGTTCAACACACATTCTATCAGAATTTATGGTTCATAGACATAGGAACTCAAAAATAAAAACAGCTCTACAAGGATTTCCCACAATTCGTCGAGCAAAGGGTAAAAATGGCAGCGCAAGACGTAAAATGGAAAGTTGTCAATATTTTTAATTCTAAAGATGCAAATGCGTCCATTTTCCTCACACATTGTATTGATACTACTTTTTCTCGATTTTACGACCACTTCGAGTAATGGTGTCCTGTGGTTTTACCATGTGCGAAGACAGCTTACTTATGCAACACAAATTATGGAAGGACAAAGAATGACAGGTTTCGTGAGCTGGACATCTAAGGTTGGTGAAGTTGGTAAACGGATGGATGGGAACTCGGAAACGAATTAATTATTTCCTCATGCAAATCAATATTATCATTTTTTTCATTTTTTAGCACTGTTAAACTTCTGTCCATTCAGCCAAAGTATTCTTCAATAATTTTCTTGATCATATTCTTGTTTATAGTACACTAGACGGTATACCCGGCTTCGCTCGGGTGTTTTACTACCCCGGCAATTTCACACCAATGAGGACATTTGCTAGTGCCGACAAATTCATTGCGGATGTCTATAGTTTTGGAGGTAAACATATTAGCACGCTCATGTAACCGTAATCGAAAAGTTAGTACTGTTATTTCAGTGTCAATTTCATGGAAAGCAGTTGCCATATTCGTACTTAGGGTTTAGCGTTTTCGATTGATCCAGTGGACACAATGTTACCCTGTCCCTTTCCATAGCGGAGAAAGAGCAAAAGAAGTTACTGAGTCGATATACCCGTGGAGAATAGTTGTCATATTCGTGTATAGCGCAATGGAAAATCCTAGTAGACACGTCTTCACCGGCCCGTGGACGAAAATGGCGAAAAATCTTACCAATAATTCGAAATTCAGCGCAAAATTTTCGATATCATATTCGTGTTCAGCGCATTGAGAAACCCCAGTAGACCTGTCCCAACCGACTGTCGGGCAAAAATATCGAAAAAAATCAATAAAATCGATAAATCGACATTTGGTGCAAAACGGTTATCATATTCGTGTTCAGCGCATTGAGAAACCCCAGTAGACCTGTCCCAACCGCCTGTCGGGCAAAATATCGAAAAATCAATAAATTCGATAATCGATATTTGGTGCAAAACGGTTATCATATTCGTGTTCAGCGCATTGAGAAACCCAGTAGACCTGTCCCTACCGACTGTCGGCAAAAATATCGAAAAATCAATAAAATCGATAAATCGATATTTGGTGCAAAACGGTTATCATATTCGTGTTCAGCGCATTGAGAAACCCCAGTAGACCTGTCCTCGCCGCCCCTGAGCAGAAGTAGCGAAAAATCAATAAAATCGATAAATCAATCGATAATGCCTGACACGAAGTATCCTAAAACCTCCGCCGGCCTCTGATGGGTATGTGTGCAAAGTTTGGTCCCGATCGGTTAACCCTCCGCGATTTCTATAAGGAACATACATACATACATACACACACACACATACATACATACATACATACATACACACACACACACACACACACACACACACACACACACACACACACACACACACACACACACACACACACACACACACACACACACATACATACATTCTACTTTATATATACAGATACTACTCAAAAACATGGCGACCAAATAACGATGTTTACCAGTGATCAGCTCTCGAACAGACCAATTTGGCCCAGCCGTGCGCCCGAACCCCATATTTTTACCCATGTCTTCTCATGGGGCTCTTCAACTTCTTTTATTTCTTCTAGAACTTTTCTCCAATTCATTGCATGCGTCTTTTGCATTTATTAGATACCTATCAGTAAGAAAAAAACAATGTTCAAATCGGAAAATGGCAATTTAGAGTTTTAAATTTAGAGATAAAAATTCTTGTAAAGTTGCTGCACCTACGGTCCACTGCGTTGAGATCAATTTAGTGTTATTCAATGAAGAGAAACATTTGCAATCGAAATGCACGAACTTTTCAATGAAACTACTGTGGGTACTGTGTAGCTCACTCTATCCTCCCTACGCGAACTGGCAGATAATCTGATTTTTGGTCCAAAGCTATCATCTATGACATGTTTGCAGATGACTCACGCGCAGTTAAGGCATGGACAGGTTGCGCGGTTTTATTTTTATTGACGAGAACGACAATGGAACCTGCTCGGGTGGAGGTGGCGTCGAGAACGTCGTACACTATCCTTTTCAATGTCACAACGTTTTGCTTTGTCTCTGGACGGGACGATTCACTTCTTTGTATCTAAATCTTTAGGACATCGATACCTTGTGACAGTTCGTCCCATTCGTGAACATTATCAGCTTTTCATAAGCTTCAAATGTTCTCTCCCTAAGTCTTATCCCCACGAACGTGGCCAGATCTTATAGAGTTTCTGCTTGTTAATGTTCTTTACCGCCTCTACATCCTTCATTTCATCTTTATCCCTTATTGTATGGACAAAGTGGGGCTCAGTCACAGTAATGATAAAATCTAGGGAATATTTCTTACAGATGCAGTATGGACTAACGTGAAGAAAAACAACGAAAATGGAAATACGAAAAGATTATAAAAAACACACAAAATAAAGCACAAGAGGACACGGATTAAAGTGAGAATTGATGGGATAGTGGCCTAATTTTCTGAATAGTTTCTGGAAGATTTCAGATTACGTTTGAGATAGACCAATCTACAAGAAAACACAAATGGTGCCCGTTTTGCTGGGAAGCTGGAGATGAATAATGCGAAAAGAAAACGTAGAAGATTGCAATAACGAGCCAAAGTTATGCTGCTTTCCGTTCGCGGAAAATGCAACATTCTGCGCGGTTTTTCGTCTCACATCGTTTTTTTTTTTTTGGAGTAGACTATAACACGTCTACGTACTTCATCTTTAATGGATATTTTCGCGCCAAATCAGCTGCAACTTGTATGACTATTTAAGTTTCAGCTTTTTTTCAGTGTTATTTTTTTTATTGCCCATCATGACCTTATAGCTTTCGAAAAAAAAAGAATAAACAAAACACATTTGTGAAGAATTAGCGTCCGTCTTTCATTTCAATGTGATGCACGAATCAAGTAGGACTTTATGAGTTCCGGCTGGATCTCCATGGCGTATTATATTTGTTCAGGCCCATTCAAAAAAAGTTCTGCAAGGAGTGATGTGAGATTTCTACTCTGTATTGTGGGTCAATCCAGACGTGAGGCCTCCTTAGGCACACCGGACAATGAAGAAGTCTCTCAGAATTTGATCATTCTGTGACTATTCTCTTTGAAAATCTACTTCCGAGCAGTTTGTACATCAAGTCGACTAGAATTGGCTAGAAAGGACGGTCACAGTGCTGTAATTTTACTGGAGTCGCTACCTTTCATGCAGATTTTTCCAGTAATGCTTCCGAATTTACCCGTGTGTTTCGAGAGGTAGGCCCTAAAACATATGCAAAATGGCCCAAATGTGCTTTTTTGCTTGGATATCATTCACAGCGATGGATCCTGGCTGAAATTTGCACCTATCAGATCACATATCTCTGCAACCTTGCAAAAAAAATTCGGAACCAGGACTGGGAGGACTGTCATTCGTCAGTGGCATTCTGATCAAAAACTTAACGTAAACTATAGGTTAGTGATATTTTTAGGAATAATTTTTCGATTACCTGCATATCCTTGATGACTCACTTCGTAAATGCGGAGAGAAACAACTTCTGTTCGTTTATGGCTTGAGAGGCAGAAAAGAAGTCAAACAGAGACGTTCTTCCACATGGTATCCAACGCTACATGGTCCTAGGCATCTTTTCACGGTAGAACGAATAACTGCGTCTATTTCATCCTGAATTCAATGTTGAGGCTTAGTCAAAAATAAAAAATAAAATAATCACACTTTCTTTTTTGATGTTCCTTTTCATATGTCAATCATCTTGATCATACCTATGTTGATGAGGAAATTGCGTCTCTCTATGAGCCTACATCACACTTCTGAGGAACAATTTCTTCCAATAAACGAAAAGCCTATGGGATGAAAGAGGTTACCTAACCGTTACCTGGAAGAATCGGAAATATGAATAATAAGCCAAAATTTCTTGGAGTTTTATGGAATAGTATGCGCTGAAATGCTGCAGTGCAGGGGCAGAGTGGTTGTTAATAGCAAATTTGAAGCGAAGAAATGAAGAATTACTTGCTTACTACTAATCATGGTTTTAAAAAAATTTCTGATCAGGGTGAGTCTAAGGTTGCACAACCGTTCACTTATCAAAGTGAAAAATACATATAGATACATAAAATACATGCAAAAACAACATATGCGAAATAAAAATACTATGTATATGCTGTTCCCCTAAAAATCACACCAGTGTAAGAATAGTGTTGGACTTCTGAGATCTAAAGTTAGTGGACTCTACAGTGTACTGGCCTCACAGCCCGGCCCACGCTGGAATTCTAGACATGTTTTGATGCTGAATGCTCGCTTTGCTTTGCATACTTTTCGTACCTGACTCAACACACAGAACATCGTGATCTAGTTAGAATATACCGATAATGGCTGTTTCTCTTGCATAAGCACACACATAGGATGCCAATCAATTTCAAGCACGATGTAGTTATCCAGGACTCTCTATAGTGTTTATTCAAAAAACACATAGTCAATTTCCCAACAATGACTCAATTTCAATGAAACCCGTATGAAATCGAAATGAGTCATTGGACCAGAAAAACGCTAATGAAAATTCGTGAATGTCATCAGCTCCGCGGAAATTTATTGACTTTATGCGAACAGAATGCCATCACTGTATAGCTGGTTATAAAGGCAGAGCTCTCATGCCAGCCCTGTCTCTGTTTTCGCTTCCTTCTCGCACATTTATGCACATATGCGCTCACTGAATTCTAGGAACTTCTCGGCCTTACCATTTTCGAATTTCCATTCCTGTAGACGGAGTACACGTGAGCTTAATCTACTCTTTCTAGATGAAGTGGTTGGTACTTTTTGCCATTGTCGGATGCACGACAGCCATCAACCTTATCGGCCGAACCCAATCAGCAGCGGTAAGCCGTTTTACTGTTGACTTGAAGCTGTGCTGCAAGGAAGGATCTCCTTATCCCGATCTAGGATTACCTCAAATTCAGGGAAATTTCATAGTTGTGAATTGTGAAATTGCACAGATACTATGGGATTAGCCATAAAATTCAAGGGCCTGACCTACAACAGAGCAGATTGACTGACCTGCATCGTTTATACTCTCTAGCAACCCTACCATTGTGCACTTGAAAAGTGATTAAGAGCAGCTGATCCAATGCAGAATAATGCGGACGCTACGGTCGCTTTGTGGTGACTGGCAGTTATATCTCTCGACGTGACGTGACAGCTCCCGTCGCGTACTGTTTATACTTTTTTCTTCCGAAAAAACCGACCTACCAAATTCGCCTCGCGTCTGCAAATGTGTGCGACGCGACGATTTCGTCAGTGCTGTGGACTAGAACTAGTCATCTTCTCCTTCTTTCTACAGTTGTTTCGTCCTAGAAACTACTTGTAGCGTCGCACATGTTACGGTCATCGCCACAACGCCGTCGCCTCACGTTGAAGCATTAACCTACCCTAACACTTGGAAAGCGAGCAGCACCTAGCACAATCTCTTTATGCAAAGATAAGGGCAGTTTATACTACGATGCGCGCGTCAGACGTGCAAAGGAGAATAAGGACGTGCGGCCGTCGAGAAGCCGTAAACGCGTGCGTCTTAAAGGCAGCGTACTACCTCAAGATCGTTCTTGAGATTTCAAAGTCAAGATAATCTCCAGGAGCTGGTGATCACAACGGTATACATATATTCTATGCAAGACTGCTGAAAAACACCATTTTCGAGCCCCAATTTTTAAGGAGCCTCTGGGCGGAGCTGGGGGCGGAGCTAAGAAACTTTCCGAATAATTCACTCTGGGAAGCGCACCTCATGAGGAACTTCCTGTTCCTCGTGAGAGTTCCTCATCAGCTCCCTAATGGAACAGAAACTGCGCTGCATTTGCAGGCGAGCAAGGGAGTACGTTGGGCGGAATTCCTGCAATTCCGCATTCGCTCCAGATCCTAGGCGAATTTGCAGGGTTTCCGGACTGTGAACTTCTTTGCTGGTCATACATGGAAGACATTTTCCATTCCACTAGGGAGCTGATGAGGAACTCTCACGAGGAATACGATTTTCCTCAGGAGGTGCGCTTACTGGAGTGGATAATTCGGAAATTTTCTTAGCTCCGCCCCCAGCTCCGCCCAAAGGCTCCTTAAAAATTGGGGCTCGGAAATGGTGTTTTTCAGCAGTCTTGCATTGAATCACGTATACCGTTGTGATCATCAGCTCCTGGAGATTCTTTTAACGGTGAAATCTCAAGAACGATCTTGAGGTGGGACGATGCCTTTAACTGCTTCAACGGAGCAACTCGCCCTATTCTCCATTACACGACGTACGCGCGCATCTAGTACAAATTGCCCTATACTTCATCGTTGCACCGATGATGACAGAAAAACATCTTCTTATATCCATGAACGAAACCGTTTTCCAACTTCTTCCAAGAATTCGGGTTCAGTCAGCATCCTTCCTTCCTTTTTCCTCTGAATTTGATGCAGCTTCCTGTTCAGGCTCGTGGCAAATTGAGGTGCAATGGCAAACCAGCAGCAGGTGTCAGAGTGAAACTGTATGATTCCGACAGTAAGTGTTTTATTCTTGGCCATTCTTCGATGGCACTGGCAACGAAGGCATGGCAATGTGTGGATAAACAGCAAGGTCGTGGGGTGTAATGTTTTCGACACTTCTCAAACAACAACAGAGGTCTACAAGAGTGCAGCGCAGCGCAATTGATGAGCTGAGAAGCGATAAAATCGAAATCGTTCCACTTAGAAAGGGGCTTTGTTGGGAGTTTCCAGCGTTATTCTCGGCAAAGGCTGTATTAGGGAACATTTGCAGCTGTTGTTTTCTTTTGTTTGAACTATGTAGAAATAATCGAGTTAATTGCACTTAGCTGGCATTACAAATGGAGTTTATATTTGCATTGCATTTCCTAGAGTGATTTAGAATAAATGGTGTAGTTTTCCCCAGAAACTGGCGCGAAAAATGAATGGTACTGCGCTGGGTTCTCCATCTTTCCCATTCTGTGTGTTGTAATTTTACATTAACCTTGTTAAAGAAAATGAATGGGAAGATGAAAAAATATGCCGGTTCCTTAGCAGGCGCTTAGTCAAACTATCGGAAGAACCGCAGCAGAAAGAGATCATGTAGTTAGCCGCTCAAAAATTTATTGGAGCTCAAACTAATACATAACCTATAAAAGCCTTCATTATAACCAATAAATAAATAGTTAAACCAGAAACTGAAACCATTTTTAAACGATAACTTATTATAAACAACCTTTTAAAACTATGCAAATATTAAAAAAATAAAAAATCTAGCACCATGGAAATGAAAAATAGGAATAATAGACGCAGAGATAAAAAGAATCGGAAGGACCGCAGCAAAATGTTTTCTGCTGCAATTCTTCCAGTTCCTGCTGGACTGGTTCAGAAGTAGCGCAGCAGCTTCGCAGAAGATCCGCAGCTCATATATTGGTTCTTCCGACTTTCTGCTGCGGTCCTTCCAGAAATTTATCTGAGCATGTACTTCCAGACAGCTTCTTGCCTGGAGTTCTCGATACCGACGACTTGATGGCTTCCGGTAAGACAGACTCCAATGGAGAATACATCCTGTCGGGAAGCACTAAGGAAATCACTGGAATCGAACCCTACATTGCAATCTACCACGACTGCAATGATGGCATCAAGGTGAAGAATTTTTTCCTTCAAATCAAGGTGAACTTGGTACTTCTGATAAGCAAAAGCAACTTCTGCAGTCGCATCCTTTTTCTCATTCCAACGCTCATAGATAGTATATTGACCGAATAAGGTAGGAGATATATTTAAAAGTTGCACATTCGAAACAGAGTCGGAAATTGAAATATTCGAAAAACAAAAAACCTACGTGGAATATTCGAAAAACAAAAAACCTACGTCCTGAAATAGAGGAGGGAAGAGCTACAGAGCTTCTCTTTCTGGAAAGTTCTACTTTTTGGGTGGTCATCTGAATTGTTTGTTAGTTCAGTTCAATTTGTTTTTTTTTTTCGTTCAATACTTTATTCACAGAATAACTACCACCACTAGGAGGAAAGGATGTCTGCTGAAAATTTAGGCAGGTTTCAGCCAGAGATAATTTTTCCTATGTGACATTCAGTCAAAGGAATAATTGCATAGATTTGATGGTCTCTTTCAGAACTTAGTGTGATATTCTAAGTTGAAAAAGAGCCTCTAACTGGCTACAGCAACCCCTTATGGGAAATTATTTAAAAGAAAAATATGACTGGATAATCATCGTTCTACCTTTCTTCACCATATTCACTAAGTTTTCATCATTAGATCCGGGCTGATTGTTTGAATACGATTAAAGCCGATTGCTTACAGCTACTGGTTTCCTTGCGAATAATATGCAGAATTAGTGCACATTTCGGAGATTTGTGCAAACATAAATCCACGTTTTTTAGCCTTGCCAACGCACATTCCGAGTCGGAATCCCATCGAAATACGTGACAAGCGGCAAAACCCCCAAATCGGTCTTCGATGCTGGAGAGCTGGAACTCTCTGGTAAATACCCCAACGAGGGAAGAAGTTGCCTTAATTAATTCACTTGAACGTGCGATCCATAAACCTTCAGAACTCCACTCGTTTTGTTATTTACACAATGTTTAATAAACCTACGAAACCACTGGTCCATGAAAAGGTCTATAAACTGAGGCTCAATGTTGTATTCTGATTTGCTGAGTCCCTAACCTCTCTGAGGAGAGCCCTTCTCCTTTAAATTATTCGTAAAAGAGGAGCAATTCTTATGCATTATCCACATGCTGTTGTGAAATCAGTTGAGCGAAAAATATGTAGGGAATGCAAAGAATAGTGGAGGAATTCCCACCTTCGATGGCTATTTTTTCTTCTCCGCCTCGCACGAAAATTCGACGATATTCTCCAATTCTACACTGACTATTGATTGTGCGCAAAAGTGATCTGAAAACAATATCGAAAGTGCTACACACCAAATCTGGGGCCGGAGTAGTTGCGGCGTAACCGATGATTATAGAGGAAGTTGTGAAACCTTCAAACAACTACCGGTTTCGTAGATTAACCGACTCGTAACCATTATATAACCACATATAACCTCACAGTCGTCTAGTATAATATGTATACGCTAGTCAAGTAGTGGTATGTATATCTGCTGTAGAACCTTGTTGGGCAACGCTTCAAACCATGTAGCCTTCATTTCAATCTGTTTAATTAACCGCTTGCACTTGCTGAGATGCCATTGAATGCATTGCTTAAGTTATTTAATTTTTTAATGAAAGAAAAAGAAAAAAATGGGAGATTGCTTCACTTCCTTAGATCTTCGAAAACTCACCTCCACAGTTACGATGTGCATGGGAAATGAATGATTTTTAGCGCAGAATCATGCTAGAACACCATTTATGAGCATGTTTAACCGGGGGCTAAAAATCCTCTTAAACTGGTTATAACCTGTTGATTATATCTCGGTTACTGGAACCAACTTGGAATTCTGATTTTTCAGACCATTTTAAGATCATAATGGATCCTGGTTATAAAATGTATAACAGCCGTTCTAACCAGCTGCTAAATCGGTAGTTATAGCGCAACTGCTAATGTTCTGAATGAGCTCGATCGCCTACCAGTCACGGCTTTCGACGTAAAGGGTTTGTTTTTGTAAACACAGCTCATGGAAAAGCTCCACTGTTTGCACGGGTAAATACAGTTTTGGAAGGTCACCTCTTAAAAATAACCACAGCTATATGCAAGGCTATGCTTTCAGACCTTGCAGAGAACGTCACTCACACACTCTCTCCATCCTACTTTATTTATTTATTTATTCGAATACGACGTATAAGACAGTCGTGTAAAAACTGTAAAAACTAACAAACCATGACACTGAAAATAAAATTGAAGAAACTTATGACCTGAGTAAGATTTTTGCCATTCTCCGTTTGAAAGAAGCCAAGGATCCGATGACCCCAGTGGCCTTAATCAAACGAATATAAGCTGAGCCGGCTCGAACGGTAAAGAATTTTGCTCTGACCGTGGTTTTAGGGCGCTGAAAGCAAATTTTCATTGCCCTTTATAACTGAATGATTTTGATCCGAATGAAGGTAAGTGTTAACTAAACAACTTTCTAAAGAATCATTATTCCTGTCAAGCGTTACGTAACCAAATAAAGTCCAGCTCAACAACCATGACAAGGAAATACATACGTAACCGAGAAAATGTCCTACAGATTCTTATCAACCCCTGAACCTGGGGAGGTAGTGATCAACGGATATGCAGCTTGACGTAGATTCAATTAGTCCAGTTCTGCGGATACGAGTCTCAACGATGGCCCTCAAAGATGTTTTAGGTCATCGACTCATGTCCGATGAGGACGACGCCGTTCTGAAAGCTTTGGTGGAATTCGGCACCAAAGGTTCTGTATAAGATTTCTAAAAGCATTCCAGTGCCCGTTATTCTGTCAACGTTACATGAAAAAGGATTGGAACGATGAAAAACACCATAAGAGAATTTTTCATCAAGTCGATGAGGGCGCGGGGCTCGGGGCTCGGAGCTGGATTCATCGATTTTGATTTGGCGCAGTATTTTGAAACTGTTTCTGGAGAGTGAATTATTATGAGTGGTGAACTATCTACCATATTTTCACAGAAGACCCACTGTATAGATCGGCTCGAAGTTTCAAAACCTTTCCCAAGGTCGTCGCTACTCAATGGGAGAGGTATTATAATCACTATCTGGCGGTGTTCTATTCGTTTTTGGTTCCTGGCTGTAGTATCGCTGCTATCTGGCCCTGTCGGAATAGCCCGGAAATCCCTTGGAAATTAGCTCAAAGGCATCCGTGTCCTAATAAACAAAAAGAAACGCCATGTTAATGCACAACAACTCATACTCACAATTCACACTCAAAATGGTTTAGAAGCTGTGAAAAGTGAGATCGAAATATTTCTCCAAGCACTGCACTGGGTTGACCTCTCTCCAACGGGTAAAACACTACTTCAATCACACTCACATCTCTTTGCGAGGACGAAATTTCGTTCCTCGCAAAGAGATGTGAGAAATACTGCGTCTAGAATTTGTAAAAACGATGGTATATCCGCAGATGTCATCGTCGCCCACCGTCGCTTTTCAAAATCGGTTGATTGGGAAGTCTGTGTTTTTGTCAGATTGTCAGCAAAGTCTGTTCCACTGTGGGAAGTCGAGGTGCCATTAAACAGGTTTGGCTGCGCTCCTTCCAAGTATGTGCACTCGGACACTTGAAGACATTAAATACGCTTCAAAATTATTACAGACTGATCCCTCGGTTCATCCGTCGTTACAGCTACATCTCAGAACAGTAGCGGATTTCACAGTCTGCAAAAGCCTTGTTTCAAATTTGATGGGGTTTTGAATTAACTGGACGGTAGAGGACACAGATGGCTGCCCCAAATAGTGACTAACTCAATTAATGGAGTTCTGCTTTAGAGAACTTATGACAGCGCGAATTCAATTCTCAAAATACAGCGTTAATTTCGCAGTAATTTAATACATATTTCAATTCGCTTTATTTAACATTTAACATTTACTTCTTCGCTTTGCGTTTAACTTTGTTTCTTCGCAGAGCAAACCGACTTTTCATAGTTGAGAGTTTCTGATATTTCTCCCCATGGAGAGCTGGAAATAGAGATAGAACGAAAATTCCCATGACCACTGGAAAACTGGAATGGATAATTGACCCGAGCTTTTGGTAGTTAACATGGGAGCGGCGGAAAAAAGCTGTGCCATTCATCTGATCGCTGGATGCTGAGCACAACACCCATTCGATAGCTGCCAGTGTCTCACGAGTCACAACATTACAGCTTGTCATTGATCAGAGGCATTTCTCGAGCTTGGTAGGCAGTCCAGCTGGCTCGCTTCATTTTTTGCTTTGCTAAAGTTGTCGGAGCGCTTCACTGCTGTTATTTGTGGGAAACTTTGGTCAGCAGTGTCGATTCGCCCCCCTGATCTTAGTATATTCATCTGCCTTGAGCTTTACTCCTGAGCTTGAGCCTGACAATCACAGCCATAAATTTTCCTTTGTTCTCGGCTGTGACTCATCGTGTACTACTCCAAATTTATCCACATCCAACATGTGATCTCCTCCCAGGATCCGTGATAGAGTAGTGAGTCAGTCTCGTACTATCTGCTGAGTCACCTGTTAACTGTCACCCGATTATCCTCGCTGACCCTCGGAGATTACACTGTCACAGGCGGATAAATATCGTAGTTGCCGACCCCTGTCGACTGCCAAGTCGAGCTCTCTGATCTGTTTATCCGTAACTGTTTAATGGCATGGCACACATCTGGCGCCGTCCGTCGACATCCGTTGCTCCTTGGTTTTTCCAGCTTTTCCAGCGTGGAAAAACACACTTCTCACGGGCACTGATTCACTCGTTGCTTCTAAATGCATGCCCTGCCATTTTCCCATTGGTATCTCCTGCTCCCAACGGCATGAGGTCTCCATCAACTGTCGCGAAACTTCAAAAACAGCGCAAAGGGTGTTTTCTTTTCGCGAGAAAACATTTGCATATCCATTTCACAATGAAGCAGTCGCCGTGTTCTAGCCATTCCCTTTATTACCGAGCTGCATTCCTTCTAAATAATTGCTATAAACGTTATAAAGCGATCCCTTCTAAAGCGCTCTACAGGTGTAGACCTTTTACTACCGTGAAGAAAATCATATTTACCTGAGAGAAAAAAATAAATCATGCAAAAGCAGTAATCCTTAGTGTAATACATACATCAAAGAACATTTCTCTTCGATGTAATTTTTTCTTCTTTTGCCAACAAGCTTATGAGGCTGAATGTTCTACGTACTTGGGTAACTAGTCGTCTTTCGAGGTATAAGAATAGAAAGGAAATCATGCGAACGCTATGCTCAGCTCTCGCGAAAAAAGCATCTCAAAAGTAATCTTCCATGATTTTATCACTGATTATACGAGGCTATAACCACAGTAGTAACTTGAAAGCGAAAAAAGTGAAATTCCCCTCTACTTCGTCGAAGAATCAAAAGTTACTGAATACGACTTCACTGAATTAACAGAACTTATTCGAAACACTATATTAGAGCAGGAAAATTTCCTTTCCTTGGATAAAGTTCACAATTTTTCGAAATTATAAAACATTTAAGTAGTTCGAAGCCACTACCTCAGATAAAAATGCTCAAGAGCAGGAGTCCGACTAGCTTCATCAATCATGTCTTTGAAACAGAGGTGCAACAACAGCCTGACTGCCAAATGAACTTCGTTCTTCCAAACAGTTCCAGCTGTGTTCGGACCTCTATGAGTAGTAATGATTATGAGGATCGTCAAACATTTTACTGGTGCTCAATGACATTCATTTGTGTTTTTTGCGGTTTTTGTCTGCTGTTTACTCTTTGTTATTCTTTGAGTATCACTTTATCATTGGTACCTATGTTGTTTTTATATTTGTATTCTTCCAAAAGAGTAGCATCAAAACTTCTACATCATAACAAATAAGAAGAAGAAAGAAAAATATAAATCTACAAAAAACTCTACCTCACTCCTTCTCAGTTCCAGTATCTCCAAATCTGTTGTATTGACATTATTCCCAAAACGTGATACATTATGCTCTGCTCTGTCACAACGGCGATGTTTAACTGGATCTGACATTATAGTGACATTTTTGAGCAAACTGATGACGAAAACATGCTCGGAGTAGATTTGACACACCGAATTTTGTACCTTAGTAGATTGATCTCATTCCTTAGATTACCAAAAAAGAAGCTCCTCTGGGGAATTTTAAAAAAGGTTTACGTTATATTTCTATGAGCATAAAGTAACGTGGAAAACGATTTGTGCTGTGAACTGCTACTTTCAATCAGTGTAAACCTCAGATGCCCTGGAGTGTTTCCTCATTGCAAAATTCTCGAAACACATGCATTCAGTTCGCTCCCTTAGGAATACGTGTATAAATATTTTATTCTTTATGAGCTGGGTCACGTATATGGATGCGATATTTTTATAGTAATATATAGTTATAGTGTCCAATTATCAAACTTATTATTACAAGCATTTCTGAAGACTTCAAGTTTGTTGCCTTAGCGTGTACCCATGACCTCTGTTGGAAGGCGTATGCGTGACCAAGCACAGTGCGAATGCAATCGCAGTCTGACCCGAGCTGAGATAATTTCTCAGTATTCATAATACCGAAAAGTCTACAGCGAACTCACTATTCAAATGAAATATATTTGTGAATTGAAGTTTGATTAGTTATCAGTTTAAATGATTGTCCATATAATACTGATCATCTATCAATTTCTCACGTTGCAGTTATTGGAAGAGCCCATAAAGCCGTGTTGGCATCAATGCTGACTCACGTTTAATTAGCACAGTGAAAGAGACAGAGAGAAAGAGAGTTAAACTAGTAAACTATGCCGGTTTTTTCTCATCAATTTTTATTTCCTATGGAATCCTGACGTTTATAATGAATCGCTTTCGACATAACAAGTTCTATAGTTACTATGTCTACCTCTGCCGATTTATAGAGCTATTAAGAAGTTGTGTATTTGGTTATAGATATCAGTCTGAAATTTATTTTAGGTGTTCAGTTTTAAAATTATAAACTTTCAGTACATTTGGTACTTTTAATTGCAAATTAAAAGGTTAAAAGTTTTTTATTTTCGATAAGATAGGATAATTTAGTCTGTTAGGTTCATACCCTAAGGGTGTTTTCTCTTTTTATTTAAAAGTTTTAGAATAACTTAGTATAGTTTATTGTCAATGAACAGGTTAAAACTTTAAGTTCTTTAGTATAATTTAGTTTGATTTCCAATCAAGTGGTTTATAGAATTAATAGGTAATTATTTTCTAGGTTATAGTTTAAATTTTTCAAACAGAATGTTTTCTGGTTACATGGATTGACTTCATAGTTTTAATTGTAGTTTGTTGTTGGGGGTTTTAGTATTTGTGGAGGCATTTTGCATATAGTGGTGGCTCTGCGTTCCTAGGGGTATGGAATGTTATAGTGGAAGGGGGGAGAGGGGGGTTCGGCTTGATCCTACGGTTGGTCAGCTGAACGAACTGGCCAATCAAGTAATTCTGCCGCACCTCCAGCCTAGGTAGACCGTCCCACAAGCTATTCCTAGCCGTTTACATTGACTTTTATGATTTCTTTTTGCTCGAAAATAAAATTGTTGTGTTGGAGTTAATTGGACTGAGTTAGCATCCTTTCTCCACAACTAATGAGATTTTAACGATATAGCAACCAAAATAACCAGCAACCGGAAATATTTATGGTATCACGACTGAAATTGATGTTGGCAATGAGGTCATGCGAATTGCTTTGCTCCACTCTGTCTAATACTCTCTGGTTTCTTTTTTTTTCAGACCTAGTGTACATATATTATAGAAGAAGATAAATTCTGGAGTTTGGTTTTGATAGATAATAACCACCCTACCACTGGGAGAATTATTTATGGTAATTAGCAACCGCTGCCAGGGGTGGATCGGAATTTTGTGTTGTACCGTTATTGAATATTTGGGATAACAACGCCTATCGTGGGTCTTTTGAAATAATCTTTCAAAATGATTCGCTGTGCATCTATACAGATATGACATTGGTTTTTCAGAATTACTTCTAGAACATCTTCTCATCAGTCAATTTACATACTGTAGGTGCTCTGTAATCTTAACGCCGAGAAAACCCGAAGAGGAAGAATAAAAACCAAAACAAGGGACTAAACAGATTGTCCAATTCTAAAAGACTATTCCATTCTATAATGATATCTGGAGCCATATTCCTCTGTGTTACTTGCATAATTATCTCAGGAATCTTAAAATCCTCGACCTATTCCACTATTTGTGAAAGTTTCTGAACGTTTTTGTTTTTTCAGAAATGCGATACTTCTTGGTTTGTGCTCTTTTCGGTTACGCAGCAGCCATTGAAATGTTCGGCAGAGATCAGTCATCGGCGGTGAGTTTGACTAAATCCGATAATCTCAATTATTTTGCATGCCATGTCGAAAGCATTTTCTAAATATGAGGTTAAACCTTGAAAGACTTTGAAACTAAGAACTAATACATATTGGGGAGAATTGCTCCGCTCCATAAGTCGAAATATTCCCAAAACTTAGCTATCTCACCCATCTATGTAGTATGTTATTTCCAGGTCAGAGGACGACTGGTGTGCGATGGAAGGCCTGCTGTTGGCGTGAAAGTTAAACTGTGGGATGTTGACCGAAGTGAGAAATCCAGTTTGGCGCATTTTCTTACTTGCATGTAATTTCTAAAGAAATCTCAACAGAAAATGTTATTGGTTTAATAAGTACCTCTATTTTCAATTCATACAGCAAAAGACCTTAAATGTCGTTGAATTCAGCGGACGCAGACGACCTTATGGATGAGAAGTTCTCAGATATGAACGGTGAATTCCATCTAGCCGGATGGACAAAAGAATACACAACCATTGACCCGAAACTCACCATCTACCATGACTGCAACGATGGCCTCAAGGTGATTTTGAGTTTTTTTTTTGTATACAAATGATATTAAAAATACTAGCATCATACAACTGCAACAATGAAAGACTATCAGTTTTATGGTTAGGAGCGAATAACACATTTGATGCATTAGGGGTTGAATATTCGATACATAAAGAAGAGAAAATTCGAATATTCAAAAAGAAAGCCTGAGCCATAGCAGGCCCAGATCAACAAAAAAAACGCTGTATGGGTCTCTCAAACATCTAGATTTTCTAGTGGAATCAAAATTTAGTGATTATTTGGTTTTTAATTGGTCCTGAAGCAGCAAGTAAGCGACTTCTTCTGTTCCAAGGAAACATTTCATTCCAGCCCTGCCAACGAAAGTTCTCCATCCTTATTCCAGACAGCTATGTGAGCCATGGAAAAGTGCCCAAGAAGGTAGGCAGACTATAATGTTACTAGCACCACAACAATCCAGTGATCTTTTTCTCCAAAATTTTCTCTGTTTAAACATCTTCATTTCCTATCGCGAGCTGTTAGGTCAAGGTTTATATTTTCTGGCTCCATTCCATATCGAAAGCTCCAAAATTTTCGGAAAGTCTTCTTTGCTTAAACTTCTGGAATTGTTTGGAATGCTGAACATAAATATATTACCCAGTCTACACAATTATCATCTATGCCAATCCATTTTTGCAGGATAACATTGCGTACTGAACGTGAAATATCTTATAGAACAAACCGAAACTTCGTACAGTAGGGTATGTAGCTTCACAGTGATTGGGGTTATCATCATCATTTTGCATAAAAGTGCCGTTTTCTTGCCGAAGTCGGCAATCTCCCTCAGATTCTTGTGGTGATTCCTTTTTTATTTCTTCGTTTTATTGCATTTTTATTACGATTTTTTTTTTGTTTTGTAACTCTAAGCTTGACTGGCTTCCTCTTTACCCATCATATAGGCAGTGCTAAAAAATGGACTAAAACTACTATGCTTCGCCACTATTTTTATAGACGTTTCCCATGTGAACAAAATTTAGAGATAGAGGAAAAAACAAGGCAATTATTCCCTTCGTAAGCCTACGAAAATGGATTTACGATATAGAATGGATAATGTATTTGCGTTCAGCATCCCAAATAATCTTACAAGGGAAGTGCAAGAGGCCATATTCGAAAATCGGGATGAAACCTATCTGGCTTGAATCTTTGTTGGAGAGGGTGTTACAGTATATATTTCATTATTGCCCTCGATTCCAAAAAACAAAAATCCCACCACAGTACCATATGCGCTGCAGCACTCGTCCCTCAGCGACGATGTGGCCGAGTGGGGAGGATGCGGACTGATAGGCAGGAGGTCGAGGGTTTGGATCCCGTCATTGACACTCGTTTTGCATTTTTGTTTTTTATTCCTCCTATGTTATTGAAATCAATTTTGGAGGGCTAGAAGACAACACTTGTCTTTACTGACGTACTAGCTATAGAATAACTACTATGCTATGAACGTAGTTTAGTGATCGTACAGCTTTCCCTCGAGTCGCTAGAAAATTGTAAAATTTTCATTCAAAACAAAAAAAGGATGGTCAATGAGAAAGCATTTACTGGCAGCAACGGTGCACACAGACAATGAAGTGTTCAAAGCAAAAGCGGTGAGAACAATACGCGCAGACAATGAAAGAAATTCTGCTACAATCATTACAGTCGCATTCACTGCAGAGATCAGAGGGGAAGCAGGCTTCCACTGGAGTGAGGAAAGAGCCTGGATCCTGATTTTGAGTTACAGTCGTGAAAAGTGACTGCTACTTTATAGCTAATCGAGGGAGAAAAGCAGGTTTTATATAACGTAGTTATTCCGTGCCTAGTGCGTCAGTAAGGATAAGTATTATCTTCTAACCTTTTAAATTTGATTTCAACAACACAGGGGGAATAAAAAAATGAGAGAGCAAAACAGGTAGGTGCGCATGACGGGGTTCAAACTCTCGAGCTGACAGTGCAGCATCCTCCCCACTCGGCCACATCGTCGCTGACGGACGAGTGCTGCAGCGCATATGGTACTGTGGTGGGATTTTTGTTTTTTGGAATCGAGGGCAATAATGAAATATATACTGTAACACCCTCTCCAACAAAGATTCAAGCCAGATAGGTTTCATTCCGATTTGCGAGTCTGGCCTGTTGCACTTCCCTTGTTAGAAGATTCGGAGAAGAAAATTCTTAAGAAAATTTGAAACAAATATAGTCTTCGACTCGTAGTTCACTTGTTTCCTCAGCCATACACCTTACATTTGCAGGTGTACGACGCCGGAACTATTCAACTAGCTGGCTCGTTCCCTGGTGAAAGCCGAGACTGCATCAACTAGTCACACTACACCGATAATCGCACATTCATTTGCTCAGCATCTCTTAGTTCTTGTGGAACTAATAGTCACTATCTCAACGACTTAGCCATTATGTGTTCATTCATATTGTCTACTATAAATGCGATGAAATAAAGAGTATAACTATTGGATACTTCCTACTTTCTCATGTTTCAAATCATATTATTAAGAGTTTATAGTGATTATGAAATGTTAGGCAGAAAACACACGCTGGAATGGTTGACCCAAAATAAAAATAAAAGATGAGATGCTGGGATTGCACACCGTAGCAGCCCTCAAAGTAACTCGCAACATCATCCAGAGTCCTCCACAAACTAGAAAGTCCAACTATCTGGGCTCTTGCCTGGCAAACAGATAGTTTTGTTAGGCATGTAGTTGCAGTGCTAGTAATCCGTGACCAGAACTTCAGCACTGTCTGTTTCGTCAGAGCTTTGAAAGTCAAATTCGAGAAGTTCTATACAGTACGGCTCCCTGATCTCCATCTTCCAGGACTGCGGAACTCAGCAACCCACAACTTAGCATAAACGCTCCGAGGAAATTACTTTCCAGTGTCTTGATGGACAATTTTTACAGTGTTTTATGATATTTTTATAATACACTTTTTTTACAGTTTATAACACACTTTGATGTGTGTTCATAACATTTTATTTTCCTATTTTATCATATTTTTATCATATAATTTTCATAATATTTTCTCACTCTAAGCAAAACTGGTTTCTTCTTCACCCATCATATACACTATGCAAAAAATGGCAAAAGTGTTGACGCCCGTGCTAACGATGGAAGAACTCGGGTGGTGTTAGCACGTTTACCCTGGGTAGTCTCAATGATGCATGCGTTTTTAGTAAGACTGTAATTACAGTTCATCGGAGTACGGTCTGGTCGATTCTCCTCCGACGAGGCCCGATGCACTGTAAATGCAGCTTAAAGGCAGCGTCCCACCTCAAAATCGTTTTTGAGATATCAAAAAGAATCTCCAGGAGCTGGTGATCACAGCGGTATACGTGATTCCTTGGAAGACTGCTAAAAAACCTCATTTCCGAGCCCCAATTTTTAAGGAGCCTTTGGGCGGAGCTAAGAAACTTTACGAATAATTCACTCCAGGAAGCGCTCCTTCTGAGGAAATTCATATTCCTCGTGGAAGTTCCTCATCAACTCCCTAATAGAATAGAAACTGTCCACCATGTGTGGCTAAAGTTAAAAGCTTGAGATACAGGAAAGTGGTCAATGATCTTGTTTTGTGCTTCCGTATACTTAAAATGGAGACCAAATTAAGAGCTAGCAAATACTGGCTTTTTCGACCTCTCTCAGGACGGAGAGGTAGTTTTAGCTTACACTATGCAAAACTTGGGAGGAAACACTACTCATTACTTTTCAACTCCATCTTTTGCAGAACAGCACGATGGATTAGCTTACTGCCGAGCGAGATAGTAGCAAGGACAACCTCAGTGACCTTCAGAAGACAGGTAGCCAAGTTCAACGTTCTTAATATTCTAAAAATCCGTGATATTTAGGCTCTCCAATTTTTACCATCTTCGAGAGCTTTCGACGCATCCTGACAGCTGCACCAACTTGAACGTGATCACATGCTTTACACATTCGATTTCATTTCATTGTAAGATCTCTCAATTTTCTTTGTAAGGGCTAGTCTCTGCATCTATGTCTCATGCTGAAGGAGCCTCTTTCACCCATGCTGACTTTCTGTTTCTTTCACTGGCAGGTATACTGTTTGGAGAGGGTCCGCCTAAAAGCCTAATTCTTGGAAAAAGTTGTCATCGCCTTGTCTCCAGTATGCGACTTGAACCTAACCGACCAGGTGTCTTTTTAATCCTTTACTCCCACACTCTTAAGTAGCCTGGGCCCCAAATTGCTGGGGATAAGAGCCGGCGAGCACCCATTCAAGCTTACGCCTGGGGTTCGTACCAGATCAAAGAGTCGCCTTAGCGACCGCCCCAGAATGGGATTCCAGTTGCGCTCTTGGATCGTGGTTATCTCAAAGGTCTGTCCCCCACACAGTTAGCAGCCCTCATTCAATAGCACGTAGTACTTAGGATAACTCAACGACTACGGCTGACCTCTCCACAAGTATGCTCTCTGTTAGCCTTCTCTCATCTGCAGCAACTGAGGTCCAACATGGGAATGAAGCTCAGACTAGTCCCTCTGCGTCCTCGCTGGACTTGTCTTTTAGTTATGCCATTTCGGGCTCACGCAACCCATTTGTTGTTCTAGCCTTACTAGTTTTATTCTACAGTTTTATCGCCTACACTTGCCGAGTTTTTTGATTTTTGCCTTTGTGTGGCACGCCTGTGCGGTGTAAGTAAATAAATAAATAAATAAATAAAGGAGTTCACGGTCCGGAAACCCTAGAATTCCGCCTTGACTCCGTAGCCAATGTGGGATTGCAAGGTTCCCGTCCAACATACTACGTTGCTTGCTGCAAATGAAGCGCAGTTTCTATTCTATTAAGGAGTTGGTGAGGAACTCTCACGAGGAATACAAATTGCGAGGAGGAGGTGCGCTTCCTGGATTGAATTATCCGTAAAATTTCTTAGCTCCACCTCTGGCTCCGCCCAAAAGCTCTTTAAAAATTGGGGTTCGGAAATGGGGTTCGTCAGCAGTCTTGCATGGAATCACGCATACTGTTGTGATCGCCAGCTCATGGAGATTCTTTTCACATTGAGACCTCAAAAACGACCTTGAGGTGAGTCGCTGCCTTTAAGCAATACTCGAATAGACAGGTCGTATGATAATTATAATGAGCAAAGTCGGTAGAACAATAAGGCTACGATACGGTTTTCCAGCTAAGCTTCGCTATTTTAACTATCCTCCTTATAGAAATGTCGAGTGCTTTGCTCTGTAGGATAGGCATTCCTATCACTAGTTGTTTTTCTCCAACATCCTGGACGTGGCCCACCGTTATGATGGGCTGTCCTGCTTCGTGAAGGCTACCCGAACTGCAGCGCTCTTATGAGGTAGAATAGTACAAGTTGTATTGCACCTAGGTCACACCACCAAAATTGAGGATCATCGACGCTCAGTGGAATATTTGAACTTCTATTCGATTTCATTCTGCTGCTGATCCCAGTGCTCGTCAAGGTGCTTGGCGAGAACTCGAGACGTATAAGAGACAAGGAGTTTCTTCACTAGTTTGAGGCATGATTTGAACAACGGTCGACTTACCAACGGCCGACCGTCAAGCGTACTTATTCCCAGATATGTATCCGAGCATCCTGTAGACCCCTCCTCTAATGTAAGAGGAACCTTTAGAAAATTTTGTACAGAACTGCACTGCAGACATAGCAGACGCGAAGTACTTCACTCCCGAATCTGACCCCATAAGATAGCATTCGCAAACAGCTCGGTACAAGGCCTGTATTTTCTAAGACGTGTAAATTCAACCTGTGTGACGCTTACTGCACAATTCAGAATCTAAATGTAGGTAAATGTACTTTGAAGTGTGCCCAGAAACAAATCATACAAATAGACATCTTTGTTAACTCGAACAAAATAAAACAAAATGGGCTATCCTATTACGCCGACACTCGGAACGAAAAGCCAACAATTTAAAAACACTAGGTAATCTAGCCAATAAGCACAAACGCTCAAAAAGGTAACGAAATAGTGATGAAAGAAAAGAGGATTCATCTTAAAATTAAATCTTAATATGGGATTATATTGGGTGGAGAATGGTGGAATGAGATTACACACACAATTCTCCCTATGTACACTAAAAGACACCAACATTAAGTCAAATTGGTCAGAGAAGCAACATTAACAATTTACATCAGTTTTTGCTGTTCAAAATCTTGGAAATCAAAGTTCTCTTCTTCATTTTCGCCCTACTGTGAAGCTTACGGCCCTTTTCAACTACATAATCCAATTACCCAACGACATCATAAAGTGCAATGGTTTTAAACAGTGACTTCACTACGTCATAAGATTACACTGCGCATGCTTAGAGAACCGTCTCAAAACCCTGCTACAATGCCTACGTAACAATCAATTGTGAGAAGATGACTTTCGCCTTTTTTTGTGTGGAAAATGTTGTGCTTGTGGCAAATTAATTCAGAAAACATACTTTGGAATAACAGAAGGTAGAAAACAACATGTATACAACCTGTAATATACCCGTATAAACAACCTCAACGATTACTTCTTGAGGTTCTTCTCTAATGCCTCCATTGTTTGTTTGATTTTTTCAGACTGCGCAAGAACGCCTGCTCGTTCGTACACGTCGTCCAAGTCAATCCCAGTAATGTCAAGACTTGGAGCGTGCTGAAGAGAACGAAAAGGAAAATCAAGTAAAACATAGCTGCAAGAAGGTACGGGATAAAAACTAACAGGTTCCTCTCGGCGCAACCTCTTGTATTTCTTCAGCATAGTTTTTACATCATCCATCTGTGTTGGCTGATGTAGATCCAGATCTAAAATTCGAATTGAGCGGACTGCTGCATTATCCAGGCTCCTCAAGCAGAACTGCAGTAGAAAATACCTTTCATATTCGGAGTAAACAGCGTAGAGCGCGCTGTGTGCAGCGTTACTCCTTTGCTAATCGGTAATGAAAGATCCTCGTCTAAACTTCCATCGAAGTTGATAGAGTATACTAAGTAGAACAATCTCGAAATTTAAGATCACTCAAATGTTAACCCGTTCAACGAACCCTCTTCATCGCTTGAAACACCAGCCTCTCCAACTTTTATCCGACAGTCGGCGATCATCCTTGAAAGAATTTCAATAGCAAAGTGAATACGGGACCTTTGCACAGCCAATTTGCAAGGAGAAGATGAGAACATAATCAACTCAGTGCTAGAGGAGGAGTAAAGTGCGTGACTTCAGATTACCAAGAGGGGGTGATAGACGGAGAGAGGTAGTAAAGCGGTTGGAGGGTGTAGGAGACTGCAAAGAAAAAGAAGAAATGCGGAAGAGGAATGGGTGTCATTTTTTATCTGCTTTTCATAACAACCATGGTTGACCAAGGTCCAAAGATAACGGCCAGAATGCAGTGCCGTTTCATTTCCGTGTTCGAAACTTTTGCCCAATTGTAACCGCCAAAAGACGCCAATCACTATAGAATATTAGACGACTTCCAGCAAAATTACTAGAAACTCAATACTTAGGTCTCATTATTCTGGCGAGAATTGGGGTGGAACACCCATTTAAGTAATTTCAACCACAAATGCACTTCCCAACAAGGCCTGGCCAGTGCGATAAGTCAAAGCGCATACGCTAGTCCCACATCGTAGGAGAATGTAAATACACAATAAAAGCCCTGCTCTAAAACTTCTGGAAAATAAAAGCCCGAAAAACTACTTTGTTGGTGCTTTTAGAGGAAATAAATTACGCAGAACATTGCTATGAGCTTCTAACTACTCTAATTAGCAGAAATTTCCAACATGAAAATAATGTGGGGCGCTGTCTTCAACAGATGCGAACGCGTGAACTGAGAAAAAGGACTATAATGAGAGTGAATGGTCACGATAATCGAGCTTTAATTATGTGTTTTTGGCCATTAATCGTCTTCAGTGACGCGAAAGAGTAAGGTAATGAGGATGTCGAACGAAAAATGAACAGACAAGAAAAAACAACTAGGACCGATGAAAAAAGGTAAGAAAGAGCAGTGAAACAAGTTACCGCTGCAGATAAACTGCATAATGAAGAGAGCGGGAGCAAAGTTTTTCTTCTTTCCCTACTCGCTCCATCTAACGAGCGCATCCCAAGGAATTCAATTTCTCAAAGAAAATTTCCCAGTGCAGCAAAAGAGGCTCAAATGCAATTATGCGATCCGTCACTCACGCCTTGCTCCTCTTTGCAGCACGCAAGCGAATTCTTTCCATGTCATTCCGTCTTTTTGTTGTTTCAGGATCCATTGGCTGCCGAGATGGGGAACATAGAGCACTTGTTGACATCAAATGTTGCAAGACAGCCTAAACCCAGAGCATATGAACCACATAAAGGTCCCATAGGGAAAAAGATGAGCACTTCTCCAGCATGTAAACGATGTATCAGTGTTCGAAAGAAAAATAGAAGAGAACTGCACTCACATGGCGCGATTTCACAAGTTTGTTGAGGAGATTCATATGGTAGAACCTTATATAGTGGTCATATAGCACCTTATTATTGTCTCGGATTTGATTCTGCTGTGAAGGTCGATCAGGATTGAACCAGCCGTCTAAACAGGCGATCGTAAGGGATACGTAAGATGAAGCACTTGTAAGAGCGAAATACCAACTTTTGAGCTTCGATTGGACCCGCTCGATTGGATTGCCATGGACTAAGTCTGTACGCTTTGTGAAAGCACAGGCGAGTGCGTGCTGCTCCTCAGCAACGGTTTTAATAGGCGGTAGGAACTGCTATAACACACATGCGTGAGAAACTACAACAGCTAGACGGCTTTTCAAAAAAAAAAAACTGGGCAAGGGACGGATGGAATAAATTACTAACCCGAAGATGATTCCGCGCCTCTTCTGACAGACTGTAATACGTTTCGATAGAAACCACCTGACGAAATATATAATCCTGAAATGATCGTTCAATATTAATTTCAGTGAATTATATAGTAATAAAATATATTTTAGGAAAATCTTACACTATGGACAAGTATGCTAGGCAGTAAAAGCAGGTCACCGTTGAAGTTTACTCTTGTCACCTCCGCATCCGCTTCTTTATACAGTGCTAAAACATCTGTGTAAGTTACACCCTATGCAACAGAATCCAATTATCGCTAGAAATGGGGTAGATCGTAGAATATCACATCCAATTTATAAAATGAGCCATGGACCTGCACTAACTTTATTCTAGTCCCTCTATATAACTTTCTGAGAATTTGCCTCTTACATCTGAATTTGATTTTTAGTGTCTTCGCTTTGGAAACTTCAGTCCGGACCTTTTTTCTTTGACGAAATTACATCCCCTCCAATATATATTTCAGGCAAGAACAGTAACGTTGTCTCTCACTTTCCAAATCCAATGTAGAAGGTTCACCAAGACCACGAGCTGACCGATTTTCACCAAGCGGATCCGGCAACCGACCGACTAACTGAAAACTCTCACATGAGGACCCAAATAAAAAGGGAAAGAAGAGAAGGGAACGAACATGAGAGGGATTTAATAGGTGCTATAGAAAACCAACCGCCGTAGGAAGCGACGACCGGGGCTTGCGAGAGCCAAGGACTTCGTGAGGCCGATCTTTCAGTCGACGTGGTGGAACCGCAGGAGTTTTGAATTTGTGATCATCCTTGTACGACGACGTCGATGGACTCGAAACAGCACTCTGAAAAAAACCGTTAAAATGACAGTCCATCAATGAACGAATAAATGAAAGAACAATTTTCAAATTTTATTTCTTCAAACTTCTTCAGATACAAAAGAAATCAATTTGAAACATCTTCATCTTAAAAATTACAGCTAGATAAGTCGCCTTTTCACAGGAACTCTCTCTCCCCTCCCCTTGCTGCGGCTGCAATTGGTCGTAAGCGTTCTACTAGAGATAACAACTTAGCCAATATCTAAAGGGCATTCGGAAAGGAGTCGGTACTGGTGCATTCACGGACCTGAGGTGAGTCATGTGTTCCACGAACTCCCACATCATTTCCGGGACCCTTTCTAACATGTTAAGCAGTTAAAAATCACTGCGACTAACAAGCTTGAACATGCGCGACTTGGCAAAGGCCCTTCTGATCTCTTTACGTAAAAATGCACCAATACCGACTCATTTCTGAACCGCCTGTATTTTGAACCTGTTCAATATCTGCGTCTCCGAAGGAAACATATTTGTAGAGCTTAAAGCATAATTTCAATTACGTAAACACCCACATTTTCGTGCATTTCGCTCCACATTTCTTGACGGCTGTCATCAAACGACTTTTGGTCATGCGGCAATGATTTCTGTTCATTTTCTTGGGCAGAAAATGAACTAGTGCCGGGATTTTCTGCGGTCGTTGTCGGAGTTTCCGCTTCGGAAGACATAGTCCTGAAAAAAAAGTACATATGATGATTAGCAAGTTTTTCATGTGCTCAAAGAAGTAGACAATGACGGGGAAAAGAAAACAATGCCCGATAATAGAAAAACAGTAACAACAAGAGATAATGTATTAGAGAACAAGTTCTGCCACCAGAAGTAAAGTAATGAGAAATAGAAAGAGTCGAGCAACTAAAAATCTAAACACGTGTTCAAACACACAGTATAGGAATAAAGCCGATGAGAACTGAACATCTAGAGATTTTAAAAATTGAAATTATTGTAGAAATCTACAAAACTTCAAGAATTACTAGAATAGTGACAACAGCCGCAAGGCTTCCCATAAAATTGGGTACATAGAAACACGGTGGCTGCATTTCGTGCTCAACGGCGAATTCATGCCCCATGGTCAGCTCGGGTAATAAAATCCGTGATGACCGTGCGCACTTCAAGCTTTTAGCCTTCCAATAAACTTTCCATATGAGGTCATCATAATTAAATTATTGCTGAAGTAGCGTCGAATCTTCATGAGCTAAATTCCAGGTGTAACTCGGAGATGACAACGTCTCACCATTGATTTATGGCTATGCCTCCTGCTTTAAAATTTCTGACCCTCGGTGGTCTTTTATTGTTGCTCACGACGTCAAGCATAATTGTTGCAGACGAATTGTTGGTGAGTTTGGTCATTTCTTTTGGTTCCAGCGTCCTCAGTTCTAATTTGACGAATGCATTGTGAAAAACTCACATTAACAACCAGTTTTACGAGATGTACAGGTATTTATGAGTTATGACAGTGCACTGTCCGCGACAGCAGCCCTGCTGGCATCGGAGCACGCAGCGCGGTCAGTCAAACAGTTGTCCAACGATCCGGCTTCTTTGATGAGTTTTATTGTCTATTCCCTTCTTCAATTGTTCTAGGAGCTGAGAAAGAACAATATAAGACGAAACAAGCGATAAAACTCCTCAAAGGTGCCAGTTCAATCATAGGTCAACTTTTTGACCGATCGCACTGCGTGCTCCAATGTCAGGGGACCGCTGTCGCGGAAAATGCACTGTCAGAACGACTCTACTATATGTAACACCGCTGGTCGAGATCCAGAGCGTGCGCTATATAACATGAAACGTGGCACTTTACAGTGCCGGTCGATAATTTTTGCACCACAGAATATCTCATCTTACGCTCCGCTGCACCAGTGCGGCGCGGCAAACCACCTGGGTGCTGTAGTCATCGAGCGTTGCCGGTATTGATGTTTCGCTTGTGTTTGACGTCATGCTGACTCAAAACATCAATATCGCAGACGCCTATGCCGCTCCGCTTAAGTGATGCGACGCGGCAGAACCCATGGGCGGTATTCTGCGAGGCAAAAATGGTTGGTTGAAATCGCAGTTGTCTCTGCTTCCAAACGGTTTATTGATATGATAGCTCTACTTCTCGCTCAATCCTCCTGCTTCCTATTTTAACCTGTCCAAAAACATGGCGAGGCGCATGTGCGCGGGTCCCGAACATCGTAGTTTAGTGTAACTGCGGTGCGGCCCGTACCAATTCTCTTGGGTGACGGTCAAGAGGTGCGCTCGAGAAATTCTCGCACCTCTCTCGCACATCGCCCGCACCTATAATAGCGGGTGTCGTGTAAGAGCTGCCCATATCGGCATCAGCTGTTACCAGCTAATGTAGATGGTCCCCCGAACGGAGCTTTGCCGCCAGAAATGTCGCGCGCGGCAGAAGGCAGTTGAAGGTGAATAGTAGACGCAGACACCGCGGATTTAAAGCTGCTGAGAACTTTTGATGCTTATTCACCCTAGAGTCTCTGCGTCTCCTCCTCCACTGCACTATTTCGCAGGGCTAGGTGAGCACGCCAGTTATGACGTGCTCACCTAACAGCCGGCAGAGCTTCTCATGCAATTTCCAGCTCCGAGTCCGGTACCAGTAGACGCAGCAGAGTGAGCTGATTACGTAGACCACGTCGCATCTGAAAAACGATTTCAACCGAGCCTGAAAAAATCGATTAAAAGTTGAAAATTCCGCATCTTTGGAAAAATGGCGGGATGAAGGAGCGACCGAACATAGGCGTGCTGTATACGGTTCGATAGAGAAAACCTTCCTCTATTAGAAACCCACGTCGCATTTGGAAAAAGTTCAATACCGCGCGCTAGAGGCCGCGACGCGTACCCAACCTTGCCATGCACCTGTTTTTCCGGATTTTCAGCGGCCAACGGCGAGACCCGTGAGGGGCCTGTCCAAATTCACTACACATTTTCTGAATTACCTGTCATTGATGATTACAACGCATATTACAGATCCGTGGAGCGCGCCCTCATTTTCCTGAAATTTCGTCCCAAAAATCGGCAAAAATGTGAAATTTCAAACTCTCTTTTCTCAGCTTCTTTTTATCTTCGCCACCAACTGTGAATATATTCATGTAGTACTCCGCGTCCTCTCACCTATTCTAGCCGGTCATCGTCTCAACTCTTGTGGATCCCTAAAATCCCTGAGGCCAAAAATATCGATCGAAAGTCGAAAATTCCGGATGTTTGGAAAAAATGGCGGGATGAAGGAGCGACCGAATATAGGCATGCTGTATACGGTTCGATAGAGAAAACCTTCTTCCATTAGAAACCCACGTCGTATTTGGAAAAGGTTCAATACCGCGCACGCCACAGGCCGCGACGCGTACCCAACCTTGCCATGCATCCCATTTTCCGACGCCAATATTGAGCCTTCGTAGTGCACCTCTTCCAAAACTCTACACATTTTCTGAGTTTGTTATTACTCAAGGGCTTCGTCCCCCCCCCCTCTCAAAATGAAGGCCCCCCTCCGGCTCGACCAAAAGTGAAGGTGGGGTGAGTACGATACTCACCCTATTCCACCTATGTTTTCTACCGTTTTCACAGTGAAATCAAAGATCCTAAGTAAGACAGAATAGATTTTCCCATAGCGTACATTTGGATAATTCGTCTCTACAGGCGTTGATTCAGTGAACTTTTCGATCTACGCCATCTATTTTTTCTGAAAAATCTGCTTTCTAGGAAGACGAACTCTGCGACATTGAAACAGGATCTCCTTGTTCTGCAGAAGATCACGAAGAATGCAAACAACAGAGTGGCTCTGATAAGGTGCTTCTTCTCGTTCACGTTTTTTTTTTGTGATTTTTAGCTCTGGCTTATACCATGTACTCAGATTGGCGTATGTGTATGCATTAATGGATATTCCCGCGAGTTTCGTGGTGCACCATGCCTTCTCTCGAATTCTACTTCAGCACTCTCACAGATCTCAACAAATATTACAGAGGATAGCTCAACTCCCACAGTTGGTTTCATTCCCGTCTTCCCTGTTTCGTCTTCCTCTTGAACACTGAATAACGCTACTCCTTTTCCAGAATGTAATAAAGTTCTCCGTCGATGGTCCCGATACTGTTCGCTTGCCAGCAGATTCAGTTTCTGCAAAAGTTGTTATACCCAGCGAGGACTCTACTCAAGGTATCTCCTTTCTAAAAGTTTGAGTGATACTCGGGAAATTCCTGGACTTCTCGTTACAGAGTATTCCTACCTATGGGAATTATTGCAAGGTTCTGGTCTTGCTTTCGCTTCTTCATACAAACGTTCTGTACTGGAACTGTCACAGGTATTTTATTCTCGAATGTCTTGTGAAATTCTCTGCAAGCTACGCACTGGAGCCCGAGCTGGGTTTTCCATCTTCTTCTGTTCAGCTGAAGCCTGGAAGTCTGCAGTTTCGTGTCACCGTCTCGAACAAAACACATTCGGGACAGCAAAAATATGCATTGACAGTCGAGCCGCCCAAGGGACCGAACAAGCCGCCAAAGGCAATTATTCGACCGGAATCACCTGTTCAAGGGGTTGAAGGCTCGAGATTAACGCTAGATGCAGAAGGTAATTTAGATCTCACCTCAACGGTATTGTCTTAGATGCTCTCGATGTCTTAGGTGATGATGTCACTGCTTTAGGAAGTATCGACGATGATAAAATAGTGTCCTACAAATGGACTCAAGACAAGGGACCAAGCATCCCCTTACCAGCCATGAACACGCCTTTCTTGACATTGGATAACATGGTTGCTGGGAACTACGTTTTCAGGTGCTTTTTTACCATTAAATTTTTACTCGTTGTACTTAGTATTACTTTTTCCAGTGTACTGGTAACTGATAGTGGTGGGCTGACATCGTCAGCATCTGCTCGAGTTGAAATTGAAGCAGAACGTGACGATCCACCAAAGGCTCATATTAATGAGTGTGGTAGCAAAGAGCACTCTGGCTCTCTCACAATACGCCTTCCACGAACAGAAGTCAGTTTATGCGGAAATGGATCTCTGGATGATAAAGTTAGTTCTGGTTATAGTTCTTTTTGCAACAGTGGAATGGATATAAAGTGGTTTAGGGGATTGTATCTTACAACTGGTTCCGCGTAGACAAGTTGTCCGAAAAACTATCAGTTGACCTCGCCGGTTTGTTATCCAGCTGCTCTTGTTTTTCTGTTTTTTTTTTGTTGTTGTTTTTTTTTTGCTCATTCTAATGCAGTCGACCGAACTTCTTCCATAGGATTGGAATTCTATACATATGTAGTAGTAATGATGCTACCAGACTGAACTTTCAGGATCAACCACCAGTATACTCACGCTAAGGAATATCCAAGCAAATGAGCGCTTAGGTCCGTACGAGTTCCAGCTGGACGTCACTGACACTAAAGGACAAAAGGATTCGGCCCGTATCAGTATCTTTGTCAACAAAGCCGAAAATTTGCCCCCAGGCTAGTCACTTCATCATTTTTTTTACCACTTGCGTTTATTCTTGTTGCTAGTGGTTTATCTGTTCGCTTCAACAATGTTCCCCTTCTGTGAATAGTTACCAGTTTTAGTGGCCGATGCTGGAGGAAATCATACAGTCATTCTCCCAGAATCTTCTATTGTTCTTGATGGTAATGCCAAAGACGATGGTAGCATCACGAGCTACTTATGGACCCAAGTAGAGTAAGAATGTCACGTCACTGTTTTCTATTGCTTCTTTTCGGAGCATTACTATCTTTCAGTGGTCCATCAGAAGCGTCTTTAGTGAACGCTGACAAGGCAAAGGCGACGGCTTCAGGGCTTGTCGAAGGAGTGTACCAGTTCTTGTTGACTGTGGTCGATGACGGAGGTCTAAACGCAACAGCTTCGGCATTTATCAGTGTGGAGCGAAGTACGTTCTTGACTCACTACAAATATGTCTTTTTTTTTTCGTCGGTTTTACTATCAAAACTCTGTTCAGGTAGAAACGAACCTCCTGTTGCAAAGGCTCCAAATGTTACTGTGCACCTTCCAACAGTGATAGCCATTTTGAACGCTTCTCAGTCCTTCGACGATGCAGGAATAGTTGCATTCCACTGGCAACCTTTTGATGACGTTCCCGCATCCATGGTAAGCATTCTTCTTTTTTTTTGTTATTGTTCCTTGCCTGTGTATTGTTCTCTTTTTTTCTGCAGATTGCACTTGATGGGTCGGAGCATAGAGCGGTGATGTTTGTGACTGGGCTAGTGGAGGGAACACACCTTTACAATCTTACCGTTTCTGATCAACAGAAAGCCAGTGATTCTATCGTTGTGCGGCTCACTGTAACAAAAGGTGAGGAGCTCAGGAGGAATCCCCTTTTCACGCTCATGCTGATAAAGGTTGTTGCAAAGATTCCCAGAAATTTCAGGCGAGGAAGAGACAGAATCTGTCGAAATTCTGATGAAAAAGGATATCAAGGAGTGGACCTATCGTCTTCGACGCAAATTGCAAGACAGGATCGAAGCGAGTCTTGCTGGATCCATGGAGGTGAATACCTGGTTTTTTTTTTTTCGTGAAAATTTGTATAGT